>SJYT01050971.1:182386-290696 GCA_006410635.1 Cephalophus harveyi | reverse complement strand
CCACTCCAGTATTCTTGCCTGGAGAAGCCCATGGACAGAGGAGCCTGGTGGGCTACAAGGTCACAAAGAGTCGGACATGTCTGAAGTGGCTTAGCAGGCATGTGCCTCCTCCCAACCTTCTGGAAGAAAAGAAGCCCCTCCTAACCTGTACATGTGGCTAGAATCCCTCCCTTCAAGCCTCTACTAGGAACAGTACCTCTTATGAGTACTTGTCAAAGCTCTCGCAGCCAGAAGGGATGGAAGTGGATGGAAAGCCAGGTCTGAGTGCAGAGCTTTGGAACATCTGCTGTAATTCTTCCGAGCGTGAGTGAGGGCACTGTGGGGGAGGGGCCGGAGCACACTCGCTCCCCTAATTGCCTCCCACGTGAGGTGCTGCTTCCCGGGGAGGGAAGGGTGGGAGAAGGCTCTGAGGTTCCAGGCACCTTGTGCCTTTGTGACCCAAACCCCTCCCCTTGCCTCCCTCAGCAGTCCCCCATAGATGCTAATGCTAACAGAAACAAGCGTGGGGAGGCAGAGGGTGGGGCAGCTGGTGGAAATCCTCGCCAGAGGATCTGACACTGAACTTGACCACTGAACTATTCCTGCCATGAGGAAGACCCAGGTGATGGCAGAATGGCACCCCTGGTTTTGTCCCCCATAGATGCTAATGCTAACAGAAACAAGCGTGGGGAGGCAGAGGGTGGGGCAGCTGGTGGAAATCCTCGCCAGAGGATCTGACACTGAACTTGACCACTGAACTATTCCTGCCATGAGGAAGACCCAGGTGA
Source organism: Cephalophus harveyi (assembly GCA_006410635.1). Lineage (NCBI taxonomy): Eukaryota > Metazoa > Chordata > Mammalia > Artiodactyla > Bovidae > Cephalophus > Cephalophus harveyi. The sequence goes on along the minus strand of SJYT01050971.1, from coordinate 289,929 downwards.
TGGCAGAATGGCACCCCTGGTTTGGGGCATCCTTTCCCATTCTCCCTGGCACTGTTCTCCCGAGGGTGAACTGAGAGAGCCCAAGGCATCTGCAAGCCGCAAGCCTGGAGCCCTGGGCTCCACGGAGAGCAGTGCCCTGGGGGGTTATCGGGCATTAGGAGAGCAAAGATTAGTATCAATACAAACACACAGACAACTGCAGAATAAGGAATGTAAGGCAAACACAAGCCGGGCATTCAGGCAGAGAAGGATTTGTTAAAGGAAGAAAGTGACTGGCTTTAGAGAGAAACCAGTGCCTTCCCTTTACAGCCAAGCCTTCTTATTCCCTATCGATGGGAAATTGTGCCCCGAAGGGAGGGGGCCTTAGTTTATCTTTAACCCGCAGCTGGGGTCTTGTGGTCACGTAGTCGAAGGGGTCTCACGGTCGGGTGGTCACGTAGTCTTGAGAAACTGGCACCAGCAGGGAGAAACAGGATATCGCCTTAAGGGAAAAACAGGATGCCACCAGGGCAATGTGGCCACTGTGACTTCATCCCTTGTTTGTTAGGCCACCACGATGGGCCATCTTTAAACTATACGCTATGAGCCCCTGTGAACCCTAACAAGGAGTGCGATTGGAAATGCTGCTATGGAGCTTGCAAGCGTTGGTGAGGGAGAAACCGTGAACTCGCTATTTCAGATTCAGACACTTCTTTCAGATGCAGGGCTGACAAAGGAAGCTGGGTTATGTGGGGCATTTCCACTGGGATTTCCTTTTCGAATATCAGCCGGTCAGCTTCCTTCTATGCAAATCATTTTGAACATTTATCCTGCTTTTCATTAACACACTCTCCCAGGCCATCACCCCAGCCTCTCTCCTCTGAAACATTTCACAGGAGAGAAAAGCTCAACAGTGGTGTGGGGTGGATACTGCGTTTGTGAAGGAGTTTGAGTTTTTATTCTGCCTTCTCTGGCTGCAGTATGTTATTATATACTACGTCCACACCCAAGAAGCTTTTTTTTTTTTTTTTCCCAGTGAAGAACAAAACAGAGTCACAGACACAGAGAACAGACATGTGGTTGCCAGGGGGGAGAAGGGTGGAGGAGGGATGGAGGGGTGGAGTGGGAGCTTGGGGTTAGTAGGTGCAAACTGTTATATGTAGAGTACATGAAAAACCAGGTCCTGCTGTATAGCACAGGAAGCTATATTCAATATCCTATGTGTGTGCTTAGTGTCTCAGTCATGTCCAACTCTTTGCAACCCCATGGACTGTATAGCCCACCAGGCTCCTCTGTCCATGAGATTCTCCAGGCAAGAATACTGGAGTGGGTAGCTATTCCCTTCTACCAGGGACCTTCCCGACCCAAGGATCGAACCTGGGTGTCCTGCATTGCAGGCGGATTCTTTATCGCCTTACCCACCAGGATGTAATGATCCATAATGGAGAGGAATATGGGGGAAGGGGAGTGGGGGAGGAGGACAAAATAAAGCTGAGATTAGCTACTCCTGGGTCAAAAGGCCCCAGAATCTCAAGGGAGATCTGAATTCTCCCAGCAGCATGCTCTACAGGATGCTACTCCTGTCACCCCTCGGATGGGCCAGACTCTGGGTAGCGCATAAAGGTAACTTGTGCAGGAGATGTGCTCATTGCAAAAGTCACTGGTTACTGAGGACCTGTCAAAAGCAGGAACAATTCTAAGGCTTTTGGAAAAAATTTGCCAGTTGTCCTTCAGAAATATTGTACCAAGTATATATTCTCATCAGCAGGGTGTAATAACGATTTCATGGACTCTTTACCAATATTGCTTATTTTAAGTTTCAAAAACTTAGCCAACTTGCAAAACAGAGGATATTTGAGGGTAGCAGTTCATTAATGATGAAGTCAAGCATTTTTTTCTAGATGCTTGTTTTTAGCTATTATGAATATATTTATTTGAGACTGTAAAACAACTTTTGGCTATTTATATTACTTTTGTATGTTGTTCTACTCTATAAATCCTTTACTAATTTTTCTCACAGAGACTTAAGATTTTTCTTGTTGATTTTTATGAGCTTTTTATATGTGAAAGATACTAATTCCTTATCCTAGTTAATTCAAGTATTCTCCCAGTTTTCCATTTGCTTTTCAACTGTGCTTTTTGACATGCATTCAGTTATTTGCCTTAACATTGTCTTACTTCATATTGAATAATTTTTTCATTTATAAAAATTAAAGTAAAAATATTTTAATTGTCAAATACAATTTGTCTTAAAATTTCTTCCTTTATGCTTATTTAAGTTTTTCCCTTGCTTTATTGAGATATTATTAATGTAAAAGATACACACATTTAAAGTGTACAGTGTGATAATTTGACATACATTTACTGTGAAATAATTACCATAATAATGCTAGTTAAGACCTTCATTGGCTTACGTAATTACCTTGTGTGTGGGGTGGTGGGTGGGGAACAACATTTAAGATCGACTCTTAACTTTCTGACATATCATATAGTGCTGTTAATTATAGTTGTTGTTAAATAAGTTCTTACCATTTAGAGATCATATGTGTACATTTCTCATGTCTTTTTGTTTATATTTTACTCCATATTCCCCCCTCTCCAAATAAGTAATAAATTTTACAGTACTGAAACATAAGTCCTGAGCTTAAATCCTGGCCTGGGCATGAATTCCTGTGTGACCCTAGGCAAGTTAATGCATCTATTTTATATATAGTAGTGTGTATCTATTGGAGAAGGCAATGGCAACCCACTTCAGTACTCTTGCCTGGAAAATCCCATGGACGGAGGAGCCTGGTGGGCTGCAGTCCATGGGGTCGTGAAGAGTCGGACACGACTGAAAGACTTCCCTTTCACTTTTCATTTTCATGCATTGGAGAAGAAAATGGCAACCCACTCCAGTGTTCTTGTCTGGAGAATCCCAGGGACGGAGGAGCCTGGTGGGCTGCCATCTCTGGGGTTGCACAGAGTCGGACACAACTGAAGCGACTTAGCAGCAGCAGCAGCACTGTGTATCTATTAACCCCAAATTCCTAATTTATCCCTCCCCATTCCCCTTTCAGTAACCATAAATTTGTTTTCTGTGTCTGTGAGTCTATTTCTGTTTTGTAAATAAGTTCATTTGTCCAGTTTTTAAGATTCCACATGTCAGCAGTATCATATATTTGTCTTTCTCTGACTTATTTCACTTAGTATGAAAATGGACCTTATGATGGATGTTAGTCTAGGTCCATCCATTTTGCTGCAAATGGCATTATTTCATTCTTTTTTATGACTGAGTGATATTGTGTTATATATATGTATCACATCTTTAACCATTCCTCTGGCCATGGGCATTTAGGCTGCTTCCATATCTTGGCTATTTTAAATAGTGCTGCTGTGAACATAGGGCTGCTTGTATCTTTTTAGAATTTTTCTAAAATTGAAGGATAGTGGATTTACAATGTTGTGTTAATTACTGCTATACAGCAAAGTGATTCCGTTATACATATACATGCATATATGTGTGTGTGTGTATATATATGCACATGCATTCCTGCTTTTTAAAAATATTCTTTTCCATTATGGTTTATCATAGGATATTGAATATAGTTCTCTGTGCTCTACAGTAGGACTTGTTGTTTATCCATTCTTGATATAAATGCTTAGATCTGCTCACCCCAGCCTTTCTCTCCATCCCTATCCCAAGCCCCTCCCCCTTGGCAACCAAAATCTGTTCTCTAAGTCAGTGATTCTGTTGTAGCTTCACAGACAGGATCATTTGTGTCATATTTTAATTCCACATATAAGTGATATCATAGGATATTTGTTCTTTCTCTTTATGACTTAGTTCACTTGGGATGATAATCTCTAGTTGCGTCCATGTTGCTGCAGATGGCATTCTTTTGTTCTTTTTATGGCTGAGTAACATTCCATTGTATATACGCACCACATCTCCTTTATCCATTCATCTGTTGACAGATATTTAGGTTGTTTCCATGTCTTGGCTGTTGTGAATAGTGCTGCCGTGAACATGGGGGTGCATATATCATTTTTAAATAATTTTTAGTTAGTTAGTTATGTTTTGGCTGTGTTGGGTCTTTGTTGCTGCGTGGGCTTTCTCTAGTTGTGGAGGCTCCTCTTGAGTTGTGGTGCTCGGGCTTCTCATTGCAGTGGCTTCCCTTGCTGCAGAGCGTGGATTCTAGGGCTTGCGGGCTCAGCTTACAGCTCCCCGGCTCTAGAGCACCGGCTCAATAGCTGTGGCCCTCGGGCTTAGTTGCTCTGCAGAATATGGGATCTTCCCAGATCAGGGATCAAACCCATGTCTCCTGCATTGGCAGGTGGATTCTTCACCACTGAGCCCCCAGAGAATCCCCATATATGTTTCTGAATTAGAATTTTATCTGGGATATATGCCCAGGAGTGAGATGGCTGGATCATATGGCAATTCTATTCTTAGTTTTTTAAGGAAACTCCATACTGTTTCCACCATGGCTGCACCAATTTATATTCCCACCAACAGTGTGAGAGGGGGGTTCCGTTTTTGTCCACATCAAGGGTTGTATTTTTAATAACTTTGCAAAGTTATGGAACCCCCAATCACAGTAAAAAAAAAAAAAAAAGAAGAAGAAGAAGAAGAACTGATATTCATCAAATACCGATTCTGTTTTGATTGCAAATATCTTCACAAATAAGACAACCTTAAAATGTTCTGTAATGTGATGTGACACCATTATTCTGGTGCTTACCAGGAAGTGGAGTCAACTCTTCAGATTGTACTTCATTCACCAGAAATAGGGACTTCTTTTTGCATCCTGTGAAGAGCTGTGACTTGATGACAAGACACCCTAGCATTGGCCAAAACCACAACGCTCCATATTTTTAGATCTGTGTGGATATTTTAAAAGTAAACCCCAGCCGTAACAAACAGCCTTCCCTCCTGGGCCCCAGGCTCTGGGCCCTCTGTGCCCTCCAGGTCCCCTCGCTGTTCAGGCCTCAGGCCCTTTGCTCTAGTCCCACTTTCGTGTCTTCTTGATACCTGAGACCCAGCATTGCGTAGGGGACCGGGTGCTTGCAGAGGTATGTTTCCTGACACCCCTTTAAACACTCTGTGTCCCCAGCTCGTATTTCCCTTTGGCTGCACATAAGACTATTTGCTGAATGCTCCTGAAACCAGAAAGATAAGTATTGTTTATATAAAAAACAAGGCAGCGGGCAGCATAGGGATTGGTTGGCACCTCAGTAATGTCATGGAGTTCTGGCCCCTTCTGCCATCCTTGGGGTGCAGTGTGCTTCATGGAAACAAGTATCAGCTTCTTATTATAACATCCAAGAAAGAAGGAAGGGAGTCAAGCTTTCTCTCCGTCTCGCGTCATCTCTCTTCCTTAGAGAAGCCCCCTACCCCCCTGTTTCTCCGTGCACTTCACTGCCCATCTTGGGCCAGGCGCCCCACCTTAGTTTAAATGATGTCAAGGAGAAGAGTAGACGAGCAAGGCTCTTAGACCAGTGGACAGAGCTCACCATTGACCAGACCACGTGGTTCTGTGCATAAGAAAAGGGAACTAGTTATCTGGGAGGAAGGTCATCTCCGGTCAGCTGTGGGTCACTGTTTTTCTTGCCTTTTCCTTGAAGGTAGACCAAACCCCAAGGCAGGGCAAAGGTCCTGCCTTCTGTGTCTTTGTTGTCCCGTCTTTGAGTGGCAGTCCATACTGTCTGAAGGGAAGCTAAATAGATATTTTGAAAATCATAAATTCTGGGGCTTCCCTGCTGGCTCAGTGGTAAAGAATCCGCCTGCCAATGCAGGAGATTCGAGTTCGATTTCTGGTCCAGGAAGATCCCAAATGCCATGGAGCAACTAAGTCCACGCACCACAGCTACTGAGCCTACATCCTAGAGCCCAGGAGCCACTATCCCTGAAGCCACTCCTGTTTTGCCCTAAAGCCTGTGCTCTGCAAGCAGAAAAGCCACCGCAATGAGGAGCAACTAGGGGAAAAGCCCGAGCCGCAACAAGGACCCAGCACAGCCAAAAATAAGTAAGTCAATAGATGAATAAAATGATTAAAACTATATACGTTCTGATATCATACTCAGCAGTAAAAAGACAAAATTATTGATAGATGGAATGACGGATGGATGTCACAGAGGGTGTTATGTTGAGTGAAAGAAGCCAGACACTCAAGAGCGCATCCTGCATGGGTCCCCTCATTTGTAGATCTAGAACAAGTGAAAGTACTTTTAGGGGAAAAAACTCAGAACAACGGTGACCTCGGAGAAGCGTGAGAATTACCCAGGAAGGGATATAAGGAAGTTTTCTGGGAGAAGGCAATGTTCTGTTTTGTGACACAGGGGTGCTTCCCAGGTGGCTTAGTGATGAAAAATCTGCCTGCAGGAGATGCAAGAGATGTGGGTTTGATCCCTGGGTCAGGAAGATCCCCTGGAGAAGGAAATGGCAGCCCACTTCAGTGTTCTTACCTGGAAAGTTCCATAGACAGAAGAGCCTGGTGGGCTACAGTCCATACTGTCGCAGAGTCAGACACGACTGAGGACGCACACATACCTGAATTACAAGCTGTGTTCATTTCAACAGACATACATTTCACAATAGCCTTTGAGGTGGGCTTGGGGGGAAACGTGTGGATGAAACTAGAATGGCAGGATGTTGCTGGATGATGGGAACCTTCGACATTTGTTTTTGTTTATGTGTTGAGTTTTTCAAAATTTAAAAAAAAAAAGTATTTTCTCCTATTTCTTTCATTCCACCTGGGTCTTTAGTGTGAATTCCTCTCACTGAGGCCCTTCTCTGCATCTGGGTCACTGGGCAGAGGATGGGGTGCGGACTCTGCCTCCAACACACCCTGAACCTTTGCAACTTGCAGCCTGTGGACACCTTGAAGCTGAGATAGTGGCTCCTCTGTGTGTCCGGCCCAGCGCACAGAGCTTAAAAAAAGTATTTTCTCCTATTTCTTTCATTCCACCTGGGTCTTTAGTGTGAATTCCTCTCACTGAGGCCCTTCTCTGCAAACATCTGGGTCACTGGGCAGAGGATGGGGTGCGGACTCTGCCTCCAACACACCATGAACCTTTGCAACTTGCAGCCTGTGGACACCTTGAAGCTGAGATGGTGGCTCCTCTGTGTCCGGCCCAGCGCACAGAGCTCTGCCAGAGGGGGCGCTCAAAAAATAAACATTTGAATAAATGAATAAGTTAACAGGAGAGTTAAGCCAATCTGGCTGTCAGCCTCTTAAACCCCCTGGAGCGACTGAGGTGAGAAACTGGCCCCAGAGAGCTGAGTGGCACATCAAAGGAATCATTTCAACAATCCCAGACTCTTGTATCTTCCCAAACATAGAAAAGAGGTAAATTCCTTACCTTAAGACATCTGTTTTTCTTTAGTTAGCAGGAATCTTTTGATGTTTCGACTACCTGCTCTCAGTTGCAAAAACTCTCATCTGTCCTCAGAACTACCCAAGACGCTGTGTCCTGGGCTTAAGTCCTCAGTTTCGTCCACTGAATAAAACACCATTCTCAACTTTTAGGTTGTGCATCTTTTTTTTCAGCTGACATTTCCCTTTTTTTTTTTTTTACTTTTTTATTGAAGTGCAGTTGATTTACAACGGTGTGTGAATTTCTGCTGTACAGCTGAGTGACTCAGTTATACATATATATATTCTTTTAAATTTATTTCGTTATTTTATTTACTTATTTGTACTTTGGCTGTGCTGGGTCTTCATCGCTGTGTGCAGGCTTTCTCTAGTTGCAGCGAGCTGGGGCCACTCTCTGGTTGTGGTGCCTGCGCTTCTCATTGCGGTGGCTTCTCTTGTTTTTTATTTCATTATTTTATTTACTTACTTGTACTTTGGCTATGCTGGGTCTTCATCGCTGTGTGCAGGCTTTCTCTAGTTGCGGCGAGCTGGGGCCACTCTCTGGTTGTGGTGCCCGCGCTTCTCATTGCGATGGCTTCTCTTGTTGCAGAGCACAGGCTCTAGGAGGCTTGAGCTCAGTAGCCAGGGTGCGTGGGCCCTAGAGTGCAGGCTCAGTAGTTGCGGTGAATGGGCTTATTTGCTCCACAGCAAATGGGATCTTCCCCAGACCAAGGATCGAACCTGTGTCTCCTGCATTGGCAGGCAGATTCTTTACCACTGGACCACCGACACTTCAATGGGAAGCTTTGGAAATATGTCTAATCCTTCCCCACTCTTCACGATCTCTGCTTTCTGCTGGATGAGAAGGGCCTGTCGGACCACCTGGATGGTGGGGAAGAGGAGATCAGAGGAAACCATGAACGGAAGCTTGGCTGTTCCATCCTAAATTTATTTCGTAACTCATCCCAGCCACACAGCTGAGCTACTAGACAGCAGTGTTGGCTGGACGCTCGGTCCTCTCTTCACTGAAAGTATTTCCTGCTGAAATAACAGCTGTCCAGGCCTCCCACAGAGAAGGACAAGACCGCCAGCCTGAAAGCGACCCGAACGTTGATTCAGTTCCAGCATCCAAGGGTTCTTCTGCCTCTGCTGTTTTCTCTTTTTAAATCCTATAAAGCTAAGGCAGGAGCAAATCTTACTGTAATAGGAAAAAATGAAAACAACTCACCACAACCCAGCCCTTGGGCCTGTGGTTTCAGTAATTAGCTCAATGTGTTAATGAGAGTCTTCAGGGAGAACGGCATTAATTAATGGGTGAATCTCACTGTAATAAATGTATAGGCAATTTTCTAAATGCAGATGGCAGAGTCCGCCCTGATGGTCTACCTAGAGCCACTCAATACGGTAAGTGTTGGAGGAAAGTGGTCCATTTGTGAAATGCTTCATGATCCTGATTAGGAGTGAAATCATACTGGTGTTTGCTCTCCTCTGTATTATTCGTCTCTCTGGGCTGAGGACCCATCCTTCCCCCACCTCTGTTGCGTCCTAAGGCTTTTTATTGCTCCCCTTGTCCTGAATGGGGAGACGCGTCTCTCCTTCCTGGGGGGCTGAGCTGGACCTCCCTGCTTTGTGGGCTTTCTTTCTTTGTTTCTCACCCCCAAGCCAGCCGGGGGTCTTTATCTCCTCTTTCTGTGGGTACCATAAATGGCTAGGATGTGGTCCAGATGGGGATCAAGACACCATTTTAGAAAAGGTGACTTCCAGGATATGTGACACTCCAAAGCCACCATTTCTTTAGGAAAACATTTGCTGGTTACAGACACTTAAAAGAGACCAGTAAGGGGACCTCCCTGGTGGCGAGTGGATAGGAATCCTCCTGCCAGTGCAGGCAACACAGGTTTGACCCCTGGTCCGGGAAGACTCCACACGCCGTGGAGCCGCTGAGCCCCTGTGTGCCACGGCCACTGAGCCTGTGCTCCAGCGTCTGGAACCGTAAGAACTGAGCCCATGCTCCCCAGCAAGAGAGACGCCGCCCTGAGAAGCCCGCACACCGCAGTGAACAGTAGCCCCAGCTCACCCCAGCGAGAGAGCCGGCAAGCAGCCATGAAGACCCACCACAGCCGGAAACAAATAAATACATGAACTAATTAATTTTAAAAATTTAAAACACCAGTAAGGACAGGGCACTAAGAAATGAATTCCTCTCTCCTTTTCACTAACCCTCTGGGTCAGGTTTGCCTTCTGGCTCCACCGATGGACCTGCGCTCGGATTTAAGAGTATGTTTCCAGGCCTGCCTTTGGACCTGGCTGTCTCCTCAGGCTTCTCTTGGGCACACCACAGGGACGTCACAGCCACATTCCAATTCAGCTGCTCTGGATCAATAAACTTGAAAAACGACGAGAAGTCAGAATTCATTGCCACCATTATCTAGACGATAAATCTGTTTAACAAATCTCTATGCACAAGATTCAAATTAATTGGAAACCCCAGTTAAATAGAAATGGCTTGGCTTGCGACTCGGTGTTTTAAGAATCAAAATGGGAAATCACTGTCGTTGCTTAGGATGAAGACCACCTGTTTGCCCCTGGACCAACTCCTCCTTCACTGGATGTTTCCCACACTTACTGCAGACACTGAGTCACCATCCTGTGCTCGGTGAACCTGGGAGGATGTTCAGGAGATGATGGAGTGATGGTGGTGGAGGACGGAGGATGTTCTGAGGCTCTTATACCTGCCCGTCTCTGTCTGACGCGCCCTGGAGGGAAGCTGAAGCAGCACATTCCAGGAACACCTGTTTGCACATGAGGTGGGATTCCCCCACCTCCACCCACAATGAGGAGTAAACTATATCAATCAGACCTTGTGTTCTGATGAAAGGATTCTGAATCCAGCACAAAAATCCAAGACAGTCACAGAATCTGTATGGTCCTGGAATCAACAGATTATTTAAAAAAACTTTTTATTTTGTATTGGGGTATAGCTGATGAACAATATTGTGATCCTTTCAGATGAACAACAGAGGAACTCAGTCATACATATCCATATCTCCGTTCTCCCACAGACTCCCCTCCCGTCCAGGCTGCCACAGAACTCAGAGCAGAGTTGCATGTGCTATGCAGTAAGTCCTGGTTGGTTATCAATGCACTTTTTTTTTAAGCACCGAAATGGAATTTGGGATTATGGAGCATTCACAGCCCAGATGAAAAGAGGTTGCATGAAGGGACTGGGATACTTGTTTCAAGCCAACTGGACAGAGTGGAAGGAGGCCCAGACCCAGCTCCCAGCCCCCAGAGGAGCACATAGGTCTCCTTGACCCGGGAAGGGGCTGCGGCTCCCTGCTTACTGTTTTCTCGCCAGCCCGGAGGTGTGCACCCTTCTGCGGCCTGGCCACTGACACACTGGCCTCGCTGTGCTGGACCTGGCCTAAGCCTCGTCTTTGAAGTCAACAGGTTGCTAAATTTAGACAAAAGCAGCAGATTTAGCAAAGTGAAGAAGCCAGCATGGCCAAGCCAGCCCCTCAGGGGCTTAACCAGATGTAGTCCGTGTGTCTGCCACAGCCTCCCACCCAGTGCCTGGATCCTGGGGAGGCTGGGAGGCAGCAATCCACATTGCAGTTACTGTGGGCTGAGAAGAAAGAGGCAAGTCTGACTCCCTCCTGTGCCGGTGGTTACTGGGAGCCAAACACGTGACAAACGGTGTTAAGAAAATCCTTGCTGAGAGTTTGAAGAGACACTGTGTGCAGGACCAGAAGACAATCACCCCTCCCCCCTCCCGCTCCCCGGACCCTCCAACCAGAACCAGGTGTGTCCCGTCTCCTCTGCTATGAGAAAGCAAGGACCATGCACACTCAGCCTCCAAGCCTGGGCTGTGTCGCACATGCTTGCTGATCTGTTCTGAACAGTTCCATGACCCGAGAGAGCACTGAGAAGGAGACCGTTGCCAGTCCACTCCTGGACCACATTCAAGTACCACGGAAACAGCCTGGACCTGTGCTGGGCGCCCAGCTGGAGAGCTTCCTCTTTTACCATAATTCTTTCATTTATTCAACGAATCTGTGACCGTCCACCTTCTTATGCCCCCAGGCACCAGTGCTGGGGATAAGACAGTGGGGAATGTGGATGCTCTTCCTGACCTCATGGAGCACACGGTCCAGTGGTGGAGAGCAGGTAAAACGTTAAGTCACAAGGCCCCCTTTGCTTGTCCGATGAATACACCCAGTGACTTGTTACAGGGGCTTTTGGGTGCCAAGGGGACAGGTCCATCTCACTGAGGCCAGGACCAGGAATCTAGCTGGGCTGCGGGCCCTAGATGGCAGAGGAATCGAGGGTAGTTTAGAGTTAGACTGCCTAGGTTACAGTCTCGTCCCTGTCCTTCACCAGCTGTGTGAGCTCTGGCAAGTCTACCGTGTACATCTGAGCCAGTTCCCTCCATGTAGAAGTGGGCCCCGCGCCTGGCCTCCGATGGGGCCATGTCTGTGCCGGCATCCAGTGCCATCTGGGTGTCTGGCACACAGGAAGTGTTAACTGTTGGCTTGCCAAGAGATCTTGGCCTGAAGTTTTAGTTTACTGAGGGCAGTTCAGTTTATTTGCTTAACAGTAACAACAGTCTCGGCAGCTAGGGGGCCTGGTAGGTGATCAGGGAATATGATTGCAGAGTTCAGGCTGGAAGGGCAGGCAGGTCAATGGCTGCAGCAAAGAGAGGGGTGGCCCTGGACCCCAGGGCTGCCCCGAGACTCTGTTCGGCAGTTCCTGAGACTGTGGACTGGGCGTACCTGGGGCAGCAAGAGAGAAGAGTGCTGGAAGCTACTGTGATTGTGAGATCAGAGCACTTTCCTGACTTTTCCGTCTTGTTCACCTTTAGGCGGAAAAACTGAACCGGGGCCGGGCTCACTCCTGTGTCTGAGCCTGGCTTCTCAGAGGAAGACAGGACAGGATGTTTTCCTCTCATTTTCACTGGAACCGTGAGGAGTGAGGACGCCCGTCCTGAGCGTGTCCTGAGGAGAGTTTAAGTTCCTAGTTTAGGTTCTAAAACTGCAATCTGAGCCCATTAGAGAGAGCCTGGGCTGCTGACTCGCACGGGAAAAGAGTGCATTAGCCTATTTCCTTCCCGTAAAGACCTGTGAAAGCCAGTGTGATTTTTGCAGAATGAGGTTATTGCAGCCAGTAATCGGCTCGGGCAGCACCAGCAGGCCTGAAATCAAGCAGATGGGGTCAAGGCAGGCCTGTGTGCCAGAAACAGGGAGAGGGGAATAAGGCTCTCTGCCTGGTGTGGGATGTGAGCAAATTTATCTGCATAGTCACAGTCACCCGAGGGCGTCAGGATCAGCCCCATTTTACAGATGAGGAAGCTGAGGCTCAACCCTCTTGGAGTCTGGTCCCTGGCATTGGGAGTGGAGCAGCTTGAGGGAGGAAAAGCCTCCCAAACGAGATGGCCCAGGCTCGAATCCCGCCTCTGCATCCACTGGCAGGTGATTTGGGGTTGCATGTACTTGATTTGTGGGAACCTCAGTTTGCTCAGGGGCAGAAGGGAAGAGAGAATGGACATTGACAGTGGAGACTGGGGGATGAGTTTGAATGGGGTGTGGAGAAAAACATCCTAAGTAACGTGGTTGGCTGGGCACGCTGCCCCTCTTCCGTTTGAGGCCCTCTTCTCTGTGTCTTCTTAGCCGTTCTGTTCTTGCGTGGACATCTCACATGCTCCGAGTTCTTTAGAGACCTGGCATATTTGCTGGTGTCTCATGTGTTAGAATCCCGAACACCTGCACCCTCGTCTCAGCTGGAAGAGGGGAAAGATGGTGGATCTGGCCAATGGGCAGTTACTGAGTGATATCCACAGAGCAGCCCACCCCCTCCATCCCATCCCTCTGGGTCATCACAGAACACCAAGATAAGCTCCCTGTGTTATATAGCAGCTTCCTACTAGCTATCTATTTATCTATATGATAGTGTATATGTGTCAATGTTACGCTCCCAATTCATCCCACCCTCTGCTTCCCCTGCTGTGTTCACAAGTTTGTTCTCTATGTCTGTGCCTCTATTCCTTCCTTGCAAATAGGGTCATCATACCATTTTTCTTGATTCCATATATGTGTTACTATAGAATCTTCATTTTCCTTTTTCTGATTTACTTCACTCTGAGTGACAGACTCTCTGTCCATCCACGTCTCTATAGATGACCCAGTTTCATTCTCTTTATCGCTGAGTAATATTCCATTGTATGTATGCATCACAGCTTCTTTATCCATTCATCAGTTGATGGGCCTTTAGGTTGCTTCCGTGTCCTGGCTACTGTAAACAGTACTGCAGTGGACACTGGGGTGCATGTGTCTTTTTGAATTATGGTTTTCTCAGGGCATATGCCCAGCAGTGGGATTACTGGGTCATATGGTAGTTCTACGGTTTATTTTTTATTTTTTTAGGAACCTCCATACTGTTCTCCATAGTGGCTATATCAATTTGCATTCCCACCAACAATGCAAGAGGGTTTTCTTTTCTCCACCTCCTCTCCAGCACTTATTGTTTTTGATTTTTTAATGATGACCATTCTGACCAATTTGAGGTGATACTTTCTGTAGTTCTGATTTGCATTTCTCTAATAATGAGCGACGTTGAGCATCTTTTCATGTGTTTGTTGGCCATCTGTATGTCTTCTTTGGAGAAATGTTTATTTAGGTCTTAAACCCATTTTTTGATTGGATTGCTTGATTTTTTAATATTGATCTGCATGAGCTGCTCGTGCATTTTAGAGATTAATCCTTTGTCAGTTCAACAAGGTATTCTCAGCTCCTCTGAGTGGCATTCCTCTGGGCCCAAGGAAGCGGCCGCAGAAGGCTTAGCAGGCCGGCATGCCTGGGAAGGGGGTGCGGGGGTGCACTCCCATGCCGTCCAGTTGGTGGTTGCCCCACTCACTCGAGGGTGTTCTCTGCAGAGCTTTTCACCTGTGTGGTTCACTGTCCTATCTGGAGCGCCTTGAAATGAAGACCGTCCATGCCGGCATGGTCCTCTCATTGTTGTCTCTGGTCTGTTTACTCCCGATTCTCTTTAGGGAGGAAAATGCTAGAAACCACATCGTAATGGGCCAATTAGTCCTCGTGCTGTGCGGTGTTGACTGTTTAGTTACCACCATATTGTGTACAGAACTAATTGTGGTGAAAGCAAATGAATGGTCAGGAAACAAACAGGCTACTAGAAAATAATTACTTGGAGTGTTTCTCTTTAGTACCTGTGCAGGGAATTCATTATAGTCAACAGCCTCTAAGCTGCTCGAAATAGTGGTATTTGTCATTTTCATAGAAACTTGATAATGACATTAATTTATCTTAATGGCCTGTTCTATTGTTATAAATAGTAAAATTAGCTCAAATTGTCTTGCTTCTGCTGGTTTTGGATGGCTGCAGAGGGCCCCACAGCCGCCGACGAGTAGATAATTTGGTGTACTTGACAGATTTCCAATAATTTGTTATGTGGAACATGAGTAATGCTAGTACCATTAATGTTCATTTTCCTCTAAATTCATTACTGCCCTTTTCCCTTTTATCTTTTTTAATGTCTGGGCCATTTTTCTGTATTTCAAGTGGAGCCACAGAGCCTATTCGTATTCAGCCAGCTATTAACATTCTGCACATAGCGAGCATCCCATAGAAAACAACTCTTTATGAAATGATGAGCCCGGTCGCTCTTTATGACAGAAAAACAGGCAGAAATGGGGTGCTTACTGGTATCAGGGCCTGGGTGTAATTAAGTCAAATGTAATTTTAAAGAAATTTAAATGTTTTCATTTTATGGCAAAGGTAAAATATACTCAAGGGAGAATCTAAGAAGGTGTAAATGCATTAACCACACTTACACCTCCCTTCCACATCACTCTTGTCTCAACTTCCCCGGGGCATTTATCAAAGGTGAGAAGGCAGTGTTTCCTAACAAATTCCATTGTAATTAACCCCTAAGAAATAGGACGACTCATTTCGTTTCTGTAAGCAGATATGTTGACATAATATCTGAAATAAATGTGAAGGCTCTTTATCATCTGGAAAACTCCTACGATTTGGTTTGTTTGCTTTTTCCAGATCTTTGTCTGTATCTCTCCCATTTACTGGAAGAGATCATAAAATCAGTTGCTTCTGTCCCTCAGCATTTTCTAAGTATGCATCCTCTTCTTTTGTGTCATCACATGAAGGCTCTCAAATAATAGTCCAATTAGAGCTTTTTATCATTTTAATAATGTATCTATTATGGTTCAGTTCAGTTCAGTTGCTCAGTCGTGTCCGATTCTTTGCGACCCCATGGATTGCAGCAAGCCGGGCCTCCCTGTCCATCACCAACTCCCGGAGCTTGCTCACACTCATGTCCATCGAGTCGATGATGCCATCCAACCATCTTATCCTCTGTTGTCCCCTTATCCTCTTGCCTTCAATCTTTCCCAGCATCAGGGTCTTTTCCAGTAAGTCGGGTCTTCACATCAGGTGGCCAAAGTATTGGAGTTTCAGCTTCAGCATCAGTCCTTCCAATAAATATTTAGGACTCATTTCCTTGAGGATTGACTGGCTGGATCTCCTTGCAGTCCAAGGGACTCTCAAGAGTCTTCTCTAACACTACAGTGCAAAAGCATCAATTCTTTGGCACTCAGCTTTCTTTATGGTCCAACTCTCACATCCATACATGACTCTTGGAAAAACCATAGCTTTGACTAGACGGAACTTAGCATGAAAAAAGAAAGTGTGCACTGTTTACTCTGGACAAGAGGAAGGCCACTGCGATTCCAGGTGGGTTTCTTTTTCCATCCTGGGCAGGTATGTGCTAATTCCTAGCCTGAGTGCCTTGACCCACCCCAGGTTGAAATGCCCATGTGGGTACAGTGAGAACATCAGCATGTTTGGTGAGAAACAGGCTTTGTATTAAAGCTCCATCTTTTTTTGTAAAAAAAGGAACCTGACCAAAAAGAAAGATTGACTTTCTCAGGATGCTTTGTTTTCAAGATGAGGGGGATGCTCTTTGCTGTGTTTGTGCAGAGCTCACCCCAGGCTTGCATGGTTCTACGGGGGATGCCAAGGAAAGAAGATGCACTGAGTTTTTAAAGTGAGATGCAGGACACACCTGTCAAACCCACAGTCCCCAAAATGATGACTTTCTCGCTGAAATAGCAAATCAGCATTTAAAGAACCTTTCCTGGTTCCTGGTCCCTTTCATGGGACAAGATGATTTCTTTTCTCCACGGATACAAAAAGATTTTAAAATCGGCTTGTTCAATAAAATCACCCAGATGCACTCCTGAGTGTATGTAGGCCCAGGCCCTGCAAACCCTGGAGAGGAATGACAGATAATGTACTAATAATGTGATGTATCAGGCGGGGGGGCGATTCATAAAATATTTATCCTAAAGCAGAAAATGTGTCTGTCTGCCTTGTTCATTTATCAAATAATAGTTTAGGGGAATTAGGTACCAGCTGAATCCCTTAGTCCATGTGGTTGGTCTCACCCAGAGTCCATTAGACCAGGTTATGCATCTGCTGAGGACGAGGCATCCTGTCAGCAGTGGTGCATAATGGATCATGAAAGATAAATGGGATTAGGCAATTGAATAATTAGAGGAGCGCCCACCAGCACGGTTCTAAGTAAAGGGCCGCAGGGATTTCTATTAGAAACCTCCATTTCACTGGTTAGAAATCCATCTGGGAAAATTTGGCCAATGCTGAAAGTTGGAGCCCAGTGCGGAACTAAGGGAAAAGAATGTCCCCCAGGGAGTAGCCTGGCACCCAAATGCCAAAAGAGGGGTGAGCTAGGAGACAAGATGCTGGCGAGCCTAGAGCCTTGCCCCCTTCCTCTACCTGAGTAAGTCTCCCAAGCACCCGATTTGACGGAACTGAGCATTTCCCCAGAGAAGAGGAGGTCTGATCTGCTCCTCTGTCCTCAGGCTTGGAGCCCCTTGCCATGCCTTAGGGAAGGGCGGTGCTGTGAAGGCTGTAGCCTGGGGTTGTGCAGTAGACAATTTATACAACCATATTCTGTCACCCTCCAAGTGCGAGACCTCCAGCACTGAGCATGGTGCCTGGCACATAGAGGCTGCTCAAAAATATCTAATGAGTGGGCCTCCCTGGTGGTCCAGTGGTTAAGAACCCATCTGCTGGTGCCAAGGACACAGGTTCAGTCCCTGGTCTGGAAAGATCCCACATGCCATGGGGCAACTTAGCAGTGCATCACAACTACTGAAGGCTGTGTGCCTAGAGCCCATGCTGTGCTTAGTTGCTCAGTCCTCTCGGACTCTCTGTGACCCCAGGGACTGTAGACTTCCAGGCAGGCTCTGTCCATAGGGATGCTCCAGGCAAGAATATTGGACTGGCCCTTCTCCAGGGAACCTTCCCAACCCAGTGACTAAGGACACAGGTTCAGTCCCTGGTCTGGAAAGATCCCACATGCCATGGGGCAACTTAGCAGTGCATCACAACTACTGAAGCCTGTGTGCCTAGAGCCCATGCTGTGCTTAGTTGCTCAGTCCTCTCGGACTCTCTGTGACCCCAGGGACTATAGACTTCCAGGCTGGCTCTGTCCATAGGGATGCTCCAGGCAAGAATATTGGATGGCCCTTCTCCAGGGAACCTTCCCAACCCAGTGACTGAACCCAGATCTCCCACATTGCAGGCAAATTCTTTACCATCTGAGCCAGCAGAGAGCCCATGCTCAGCCACAATAGAGGCCATCATGATGAGAAGCCCACTAGAGGGTAACCCCGGCTCGCCACAACCAGAGAAAGCCTACACGCAGCTAAAAACATCTAGCCCAACCAAAAATAAAAACAAATATTTTAAAATATATATCTGATGAGTAAACAGCAGATGATTTTGAACTTTGCTGAATTCAGTGAGACACAAGAGAAGACAAACTGCAAACAAAGGTGGCCCCACGCTTGACAGAGAAGTGAGTGAAACTGGCTCAGTCGTGTTCAGCTCTTTGCAACCCCATGGACTATACAGTCCATGGAATTTTCCAGGACAGAATACTGGAGTGGGTAGCCTTTCCCTTCTCCAGTGGATCTTCCCAACCCAGGAATCAAACTGGGATCTCCTGCATTGCAGGCAGATTCTTTACCAACTGAGCTGTCAGGGAAGATCAGAAGCTTTTCTGCAGATCAGGCTGAGAAGAGAGTAAAATCTCGGGGCATTTTTTTTAAGAAATGCACAGTGCATTTCCTCACTCAGGATTTATGGAGCAGCTACAACATGCTGGGATACAACACAAGACGCAGGCTCCCATCTAAGGAGCATTGTGTCCACTGGGGGGACGCCATGCCAGGAGAGAGGACTGTCCCCCGTGCAGGGAGCCTGGGCAGGAGTCCCACTGGTCTGGAAGACCCCAGGAGTCCAAGCCTACCTGTGTGCTGTGATGCCCACACGAACATTCCAATGTCTTTTTAGACCAAAGGGGTTGAGCTCTATTCCAAAAGCCACTGCTGGGAGGAGAGAAGGTGTTTATTAAAGCTGCCACTACATGCAGAGGGAAAGGCAAACTCCCCTGGCCTGGAGTGGCCTTTGCTTGGCTAGGGGGCCTGGGCCAAGGCGCTGACCTTAGGCTTTAAGCCCAGTCTCCCCAGTATCTGGGCAGTTGACCTGTCCGCCCTCAGGTTCCTGGGATCCTGGGAAGGGCAGGGGCCCGAGTGTGCGGTGAACGTGGACTCTGAGCAGACGTGGTTTGCTTTGCCCATCCCCTGGACACTCACACTGACCCTGCAGCTCTCATTCGTCAAACACACACATCTTATCGTCCACCACACGTGTTTGAGTTTGGTCACGCTGGTTCTGTTTTATATTATAGAGAATGAGACTTAAGAACGTGCAGCAATTTGCTCTCATCTGACAGCTAGTAAATAACGACACAAGTGGGACTGGAGCTCAGGTCTGCCCGGCACAGGGGCCTCGGGATTTGTTCAGCCTGCATGGAAGGGAAGTCCTGCATGACTGGGGACGTGCTGGCCTCATGCATATGACAGTCTCCATGTGCCAAGCCCTGCCAGGTGGGGACATTCCCAGGCACAGGTGTTCCCAGGAGATGCCGCTGGAGACGTTCTCAGTGTGTGCAACCCTTCCCCTGGACCCTTTTCATTCTGCAAGCCAAACCCTGCAACTCCCCGTTCCATTCCCCCCAGACCCTGGCACCTGCCATTCTTTCTGCCTCTATGAACTTGACTACTCTAGGGATCTCATAAAAGCGGAATCACATGCTCTGGGGGTGAATCCCACCTCTGCTGCCAGTGCTGTTATGTGACTTTGGGCAAAAGTTTATTCACCCTCTTGGGGACTCAGTTTCCTCATCCATAAAATGGGAAAGCAACAGAACAAGCCTCTTTAAGTTGTTAATAGGATTAGACAAGTTATTGCACTTTTAGAATAACCCCTGACAATAAGTACATTAATACTTACTAAATATTAGCTCTTATTGCAATGACTTTTATTAAAAATTGCTTCCTTCCCCTTTGTTTACTGTTTCCAGCTGATCCTAGTAGTTTAGGGCATGTATCTGGAATCTATGCTTTATTTGGTTGGTTATTTTTTTCTGTTCTTAAACCAATGTCACTGTCCTATTGATTATCATTTGATTATATATTTTATAATTATCTGGGAAGTGAGTTCTCCTGATTCCACTTTTGTTTTCCTTCCCCCATGAAATGTTCTTAGCTACTTAATTTTCCAATTGGATTCTTAGTAAAATTCCTGTGAAATGTTTTAATTAGTTTTTGAACTGTATACTTTTTAATTAATTTTAATGCAATGTAAAGGTTACTCTCCATTTACAGTTATTACAAAGTATTGGCTATACTTCCCATTGTGTATAATACATCCTATCTTACATCCAGGACTTTGAACTTTATCTATAACTAATTGTAGTTCTTTTAATCTTTACTGTGTTGTATCTTCATAGCTTGAAATAGAACCCAACACCCAACTTTTTAAAACTTCTTTTATTTCTCTCGCAAGAATTTTATATTTTTATTTCAACAGATCTTGAAATTGCCACAGTATGTTAATTTCTAAGCATATTCGTTTTTTGTTTTTTTTTTTTTGGCTGTACCACACAGCATGTGGGATCCTAGTTCCCCAACCAGGGATTGAACCTGTGCCCCCTGCATTGGAAGCACAGAGTCTTAACCACTGGATCACCAGGGAAGTCCCCTTCCAAGCATATTCTTAAGGCTCTGTGAAGGTGATTGCCTCATTCACTATGCTTTCTGTTTATCTCTTGTATATTAGAAAGCCACTGATTGTTGTAGATTTCTGTCAGTGTGTCAATTCTGGGAACCTGAATTACTTCCAGTAGTTTGCTGTTTGGTGGTGGAGACAGCAAATTACAATGTGTAGAACATGGGCTTTGGAGCAGACCAGTCAGACTGTACATATATCTCCTCTCGTGACCTCTGTGAGACATTAGGGCAAATAGCATCTTCCCTGAGTGATGGGGGCAGCAATTGCTAGGAGGGCTTGTGCTGGAACTCTGGAACTTCTTCCTTTCTTAAAAACCGTGTAAGCTACTGGGCAGACACTGAAAAGAATCAAAAGTAGCGTCTCAAAGAGATGTTTGTACCTGATGTTCATAGCAGCATTTTCCACGGTAACTAAGAGGTAGAAGAACTCAAGTGTCCCTGGATGATGGATAAACAAGATGTGGTCTATTCATACAGCGGAATATTGTTCAGCTTTAAAGAGGAAGGAAGTTCTGACACATGCAAGAACATGGATGAACTCTGAGGACATTGTGCTCAGTGAAACAAGCCAGTCATAAAAGATGAATACTGTAAAATTCCACTTACACGAGGTACCTAGAGTCATCAGATTCATAGAGACAGAAAATAGAGCTGTGACTGCCAGGGGCTAGGGGAGTGGGGATACGGAGTTGTGTTTAAGGGGAACAAAGTTTCACTTCTGCAAGATGAAAGCATTCTGGAGATAGATGGTGGTGATGGTTGCCCAACAACATGGCTGTACTTAAGGCCATTGAACTGTACACTTAAAAATGGGCAAGATGGGGAATTTTGTTATGTGTATTTTATCAAAATTAGAAAATAATTCTTCAACATTGCAAATCAACTATACTCCAATAAAAAAAATTTTAAGTAATTCTTTTAAAAATACCATAGGGCTTCCCTGGTGGCTCAGTGGTAAAGAATCCACCTGCCCATACAGGAAACACGGGTTCGATCCTGGTCTGGGAAGATCCCACATGCTGCAGAGCAACTAAGCTTGGGCACCAACCTACTGAGCCTGTTTTCTAGAGCCCAGGGGTCTGCAACAAGAGAAACCACCGCAACGAGAAGCCTGTCACCGCGACTAGAGAGCAGCCCCCACTTGCTGCGACTAGAGAAAAAGCTGCATAGCAACGAAGACGTCGCAGTCAAAAATAAATGGGTAAATTTTTTTAATAAGTAATTTTTTGAAATATCATAGAAGCTGGAATTCATTCTGGAAACACATCCTTAGCAGATGGGAGTTCGTGCAATGAAACACACACTGTGCCTCAAAAAAATGTAGAGCTCAGGTCCACGAACAAACATGCAGTTGTGCAGTTTGCTGTCTGCTGGTATGCAAGAAAAGGAATCATGTTTGCCCCTTCCTTAGGTTAGCAGGCTGAATCTAAAACTTTACGTAGGCGTAAAGAATCAAGAATAGACAAAGAATTCTCAAAGAAGGAAAAAACAGAGGGACTTTCAGATCAAATATAAAGTCTCATTATATAGCTATGACCATAAGGAAAGAATGACATCCCCCACCACCACCCCATGTGACACCATGCCCAGAGGTAACGTCTGATGAAGAAAGACTTAAACATGAGAGGCAAAACTTAAATAAATGCATGAGGCAGTGTAACCTAGGCATACAGAAGAATCCCTTCAAAAACTCCCTCAAAGTACTAATTATATCTGAAAAGACTGTAAATGCAACTACATTAAAATTAAGATCTCCATGCATCAAAAGACAACATAAAGGAACTTTATATGAAATTCACAGTGGCATCCTGGCTTGGCTCTTGAAATGTCAAAGAGACATTGCTGGGGAAAGTGGTGAAGTCTGAGTGAAGTCAGGAGGACTTTGGGAGGCGTGCAGCTTGGGGAGAGGGAGTGGAGAGGAAGAGGGAGGAGGGAGGAGACAGACCCAACCAGTAAGAGACCCCACGTCCTCCCAGAGCCAGGGCAGCCACTTGCAGGAAGGGGATCCCATTCGGGAAACTCTCCTGGAGCCATATGAGAGCCTGGAGCCCTGGGCATAGCAACCAGGGGGGCTGGAGTGCCAGGTTCAGGAACACCTGTCTGCCACAGAGCAGGGTGGTGGACAAGGGTCTGCTGAAACAGTGGGGAAGAAGGTTCCAAAGTTTCCAGCACAGCATCCATGCCCCAGAGGGGAATCGTAACCAAACACCTCCGGCAACACCAGGCCACAATCTTCCCTGTGACATTTTTCTGCTTGGAAGGACTGAAAGACACCTCCAGAGATGCGGGCTCCACAGCTAACAATGGATTAATGGGAGTGATAAATAATGCTAAATCATGTCAGTCGTGACTCTCTGCGACCCCATGGACTGTAGTCCACCAGGCTCCTCTGTCCATGGGATTCTCCAGGCAAGAATACTGGAGTAGGTATCCATTTTCTCCTCCAGGGGATCTTCCCAACCCAAGGATCAAACCCATGTCCCTTACATCTCCTGCACTGGCAGGCAGGTTCTTGACTACTAGTGCCATGTGGGAAGCCCATGTATGTGTGTGTGTGTGTGTGTGTGTGTATATATGCTACAATTTCTTTACCCATGCATCCATTAATAGAGGCATAATTGGTTGCTCCAATTTACATTCCCACCAACAGTTCACAAGAGTTCCCTTTTCTCCATATCTTCACCAACACTGATTTCTTGTTTTTGAGATATTAGCCCTCTGACAGGTGTGAGGTAAGATCTAATTGCAATTAGGATTTGCATTTTTCCCAATGATTAGTGGTCTTAGGCATATTTTCATGTACCTCTTGGCTAAAGGACTCTCAAGAGTCTTCTCCAACACTGCAGTTCAAAAGCATCAATTCTTCGGTGCTCAGCTTTCCTTATGGTCCATCTCTCACATCCATACATGACTACTGGAAAAACCATAGCTTTGACTAGACGGACTTCTGTCGGCAAAGAGATGTCTCTGTTTTTTAATATGCTGTCTAGATTGGTCATAACTTTTCTTCCTAGGAGCAAGCGTCTTTTAATTTCATGGCTACAGTCACCATCTGCAGTGATTTTGGAGCCGAACTTGAGCTTCTTCATTGTCAGGGGAGGTCCATCTATTTGCAGGGCTCCAAGCCACGTGCCCAGTGACTTACCTTCCTTGTCTGGCAAAGTAACAGGCAGACCTAGGCGTCGTTACTCACCTGTTAAATAGTTCAGTTTTTATTTTGGAGGAACACTGAGTGTACATGAGAAAGGTTTGCATAGCATGAATTATTTTCCCATTGGAGACTCAGCAACTCACTCAAATGGCTTCCCAACCCACATTGTACTGAAGTATCCTGTTTGTTCCATTAAACTATTCACCGGGAGTCAACCGGGGAGCTGCTGTTATTAATTTCAATGGAAAGCTAAAAGGCGGTTCATTTTCTGTAATTGCAGGCCCACGGCCTAAAGAGCCAGCAGAAGCTTTTAATCTGAGGCATTTTCCGAGGAGGATGATCAGAATTACGTCTTTTGAAGGTGCGTAATTATGAAAACCTCAATCACATTGCCATTCAAAGAGCCCCAACTATAGATGCAGGGAACTCGCATGCCGGGAACAAGGCAAATTGCGGTCCTGGAGACTCAGGAGGGAGAGGCGTCCACGGGAAAGGTCGGCCGTGTTTGCACACCTTGCTGTCTCTTGCACTGTGAGGATGCGAGCTCTCGGTACTGCTCCGGAGGAGGATGGAGCGCAGCGCTCCCGTCTGGAAGATTCCTGCCACTGGGGCACGCGCACGCGGTCTCTCCGTGGCCTGGCCTCCCGGTCCCCGCGACGCCGGGGTCACAGGTGCTCAGGCGGGAGGGCAGGTGGAGGAAGGTGGGGGCTGGGGGGAGAGTGTCGCCCTCCCTTGGCTGCCATGCCAGGAGCACAGACCTCTCCCCGCCCTCAAAGAAAGAAGGACGCTAAGAGCGCAGGGGGGCGCCCCGCTGCAGCCACCTCGCCGCCTCCACTCCTGTGGGGAGGAGGAACCACGTGCGGAAGAGACGTCCGTGCTCATTCGGAACTGAAATTCAGTTTACACACCACACACACACACACACACACACACACACACACACACACCTGCCACGGGAGCGGCCCAGCAAGAGGGCCGCAGACATGGGGCGTGTCCCTGACTCCCCACGCAGACATGCCAGCCCTGTGCCCCAGTTCAACCTTCCTTTTCTGCCTCACGAGGCCAGTGATGCCCAGGCCTTGGGCGGTGCAAAGTCATTAAGGGTCACTGAACCAGCTGCGATCCAGGGCGGAGGGAAGCAGAGGGACCAACAGGAGAAAACACAGGATCGGCAGGGATTTGTCCCAGGCAGGTCTCCCAGGAGAGCAGGGGTCAAGCCCCACAGGCAACTGGAGACCAGCAGGTGATGGGTCTGCAGCCTTAACCTAAGTTAGGCTAAGGAAAAGTGGAAAAAAAAAAAAAAAGTGAAGGAGTGAGTCACTCAATTCTGTCCGACTCTTTGTGACCCGGTGGACTGTAGCCCATCAGGCTCCTCTGTCCACGGGATTCTCCAGGCAAGAATACTGGAGTGGGTTGCCACACCAGTAAAGATCCTCATCCAGAGATCAAACCTGAATCTCTCCCTGTCTCCTGCATTGGCAGGCGGGTTCTTTACCGTCTGAGCCACCAGGGAAGCCCTGCTGGCTCCTCAGGTCACTGAATAAAGTCCAGATTCCTTAGCCTGGTGGCTCAGACCATAAAGAATCGGCCTGCCATGCGGAAGACCTGTGTTGGATCCCTGGGTTGGAAAGATCCCCTGGAGGAGGGCATGGCAACCCACTCCAATATTCTTGCCTGGAGAATCCCATGGACAGAAAAGCCCGGTGGGTTACAGCCTAAGGGGTCGCAAAGAGTCAGACACGACTGAGCGACTAACACTGAGGAGCCAGCAGCAGCTCTCGAGCTGGGGAGCGATTGACCAGGTCCCGCCTGGCCTTGGCTGTCACCACGGCAGCACCCATGGAGGGGAGTTTCTCCACCATGCAGCTGGGGAAATACGAGGCAGACACTCACGCCCATGGGTGCTCGGTGGAAAATGTTTTTCAGGTGGAGATGGCTATATTTCTGCAGTTCTCCAGGTCTTATACTGAATTGCAGTGTCAAGTTCTTCATGTGTGCAGTCTCGGAGTTCTGAAGTACGCTTGAGGCTTTCCAAGACAGCCTTGGTAAGGTGAGCACCAAGAGCAGGGGTTGAGAAGAGGCCTCCAAGGACATTCTCCCATTTAGAAATTAAAATGAGACATTTTGACAGCAAAGAGCTCTAATACGCAGGATGGGCTGAACTCTTTAGGTTGGACACTATAAACCAAGAAAGCCAGTCTTTTTCAGAATCAAGAATAAGAGGCAGTTACAACATAGACTTAGTATAGTTTGCAACCTTGCAGCTCTCCTCGACAGAGCTTTAACTCCTGGCTTCTTCGAGCTCCAGTAGAACAGGATCATCTTTTCTTCTGACTTGATATGTATTTTTCCATTTGCCAGTTTGGGGCAAATAAGCCATTGGACCTCAGTTTTCTTCAGGTGTGAAATGGGAATAATCTATACTGAACAAACCCCATAAGGTGACTCTGAGAATCAAAGGGAAAACATGTGATGCATGCAGAAAGTATAAAAGTGAAGCTGTGATGTGTATGGAAAATTATCAGACAGATGTGTGGGCTTCATTGGTGTCTTGGCCTTGAACGTGTGGAGAGACAAAAACCAGCGAATTTGCCTAGAAATGATGTCCGAATGGGTAAGCGAAAATAGATACACCACACTGCATTGTTTCCTGTGCAGACCCACAGTTCCAGTTTCAAATGGCAAGGGTCTGGCCAATGACAGGTTTTTTTCCCTCACTTTACAAAAACCAGCGAATTTGCCTAGAAATGATGTCCGAATGGGTAAGCGAAAATAGATACACCACACTGCATTGTTTCCTGTGCAGACCCACAGTTCCAGTTTCAAATGGCAAGGGTCTGGCCAATGACAGGTTGTTTTCCCTCACTTCCAAACTTTTCTGTTGGTTGCTTTGTTGCTGTTAAAATGTCAAACATCCCTTACTCCCTTCTGTTCCCTTATTTCCACATGTTCTTCCTTGTTTGCTGGACGGTTTGAAAGCAGATCCCAGATGTCATGTCATTTCGTCCACAGGTACCTGCATGTCTTGCCAGTGCAGCCTGCATCTTCCTTGGGGGGGCTCTATCCCCTCCCTTGACCTCAGCCCTGGGTCTTCCCAGCCTCAGCCCACTGTGGAGCGTGTTCTCATAAAAGTCACCAAAGATGTGACCCAGAGACGGCGTCACAGTCTCATCCTCTGCTTCCCACCCTGGTGAATGGAGACGGGTGAGCCAGGCACTGTCGGGTGTGGTGACTGACCCCCATTCCTGCAGGAGCTCACAGCCCCTGGGGGCACAGCCCGAAGGACCAAGGGCACCGCAGGGACAAGCAGGAACAGCGAGGGGCGGGCAGGGCTGCAGGCGGGGGGTCAGAACTGGACAAGCCATTCTGCAAGCCTGGCCTTGGGGCTGGGCTGGAAGGAGCCACAGGGCTTGAGGGGCTGGGCTGGGGTGTCTGTGGAGGGGTCAGTGCGAGCAGAGCCTGGCCAGGGCAGAGCTCGGTGACACGTAGGGAACAGGACGCAGGTCTGTGATTCCAGGTGCATGAGCGATCCTGCCGATCAGTACATCGTGTTCAGGAAGCACGCGCTATTTGGGGAGTAGACGAAAGTTTGAGTTCAAAGGAATCTCTACAGTAGAGAACTCACTTGCAGCACGGTTCCTGCTCATTCTCTCGGTGTCAGGGCGGCATCACCTCTTTGCACCACGCGTCACCGTTCTACATGCACCATCTCTACAGCGGGCAGCCATCTAGCGAGGTGAGAGGTGTTCTCCTTTGACACACGAGAAGCTGAGGTCAGAGGTTAAGAGAACTGCCCCCTCTTCTTGGGGAGGCAGCGGCCACAGCAGATCTAGGGCTCTGCCTCCACCCCCTGTGAGGAGCAGGTAGCCTCGCCCTGGGTTAGTGTCGTGTGTGGACCGGCCTCTGTCGGTGCTCCTGCTGCAGAGCCTGAGTAAGAAGTGTGTGTGTGTGTGTGTGTGTGTGTGTGTGGAGGGGGGCGGGGGGGTGGCCCATAAGCATGCCCCGAGCTGGAGCCCACTATGTCGGCACTATGTCCTGGAGTGAGGTCGCCTGCGAATGAGATGGAAGCTTCCCGTGGTCGGTACACAGTTGACACGCAGCACCCAACCTGTAACAGCAGCCCTGTGTGTCTCCTTAGAGAGACCTCCCCTGACCCCCTCTCCCACCCAGTTCATTTCCATCTCATGTTCTCCAGGTACCTGGCTTAACTGTCTTCATAGCATTCATCACCATCTAAAATTACTTTATCCCTTCATTTGATTGTTTATTATTCCCCTCTGTAGAATATCAGCTCAGGAGGTAGCTCTATGTTGGAAACTGGTGGATTCTGAGCATAGTACCTGGCATACAGTAGATGCTCAATAAATGTTTTCTGGGTGAAAAGAGGAATCAGTATTTTGTGTATGGTACCTGCCTGATATTCATTTAGATATTAAAAGTAACAAATGGAGAGACTCACCCCCCACATACACCCAAATTTCCACACTTTAGCTGGGAAGAGGGACAGGGACAAACTCTCATAAAAAAGCCACTTACACTTAGAAATGAAGTAGTGAGGTCCCTGTCATGGGAACATTCAAGCAGGTGTTAGATAACCATTTTATAGACATGATTCCCATACCAGAAACAATTTTAAGGTTCTATGATTTGGGGATCAATAGTTGGGGATAGACTTTAGTATATAGGGTGTGGGGACTTCATAGACACAAGGATATAGTATTCTTTGAAATAACTTTATGGATGAGAGTGAACCATGGGTCAGTTCAGTTCAGTCGCTCAATCATGTCCAACTCTTTGCAACTCCATGGACTAAGCTCGCCAGGCCTCTCTGTCCATCACCAACTCCCGGAGCTTGTTCAAACTCATCTCCATTGAGTCAATGATGCCATTCAACCATCTCATCTTCTGTCATCCCCTTTTCCTCCTGTCTTCAATCTTTCCCAGCATCAGGGTCTTTTCAAATGAGTCAGCTCTTCGCATCAGGTGGCCAAAGTATTGGAGTTTCAGCTTCAGCATCAGTCCTTCCAATGAATATTCAGGACTGATTTCCTTTAGGATGGACTGGTTGGATCTCCTTGCTGTCCAATGGACTCTTAAGTCTTCTCCAACACCACAGTTCAAAAGCATCAATTCTTTGGCACTCAGCTTTCTTTATAGTCCAACTCTCACATCCACACATGACTACTGGAAAAACCATAGCTTTGAAGACAGACATTTGTTGGCAAAGGAATGTCTCTGCTGTTTAATATGCTGTCTAGGTTGCCCTTCAAAGGAGCAAGTGTCTTTTAATTTCATGCAGTCACCATCTGCAGTGATTTTGGAGCCCCCCCAAATAAAGTCTGTCACTATTTCCACTGTTTCCCCATCTATTTGCCATGAAGTGATGGGACCAGATGCCATGATCTTAGTTTTCTGAATGTTGAGCTTTAAGCCAACTTTTTCGCTCTCCTCTTTCACTTTCATCAAGAGGCTCTAGCTCTTCTTCGCTTTCTGTCATAAGGGTGGTGTCACCTGCATATCTGAGGTTACTGATATTTCTTCTGGCAATCTTGATTCCAGCTTGTGCTTCTTCTAGCCCAGCGTTTCTCATGATGTACTCTGCATAGAAGTTAAATAAGCAGGGTGACAATATACAGCCCTTGATGTACTCCTTTCCTGCCCAAAAAATAAAGTCTGACACTGTTTCCACTGTTTCCCCATCTATTTCCCATGAAGTGATGGGACTGGTTGCCATGATCTTAGTTTTCTGAATGTTGAGCTTTAAGCCAACTTTTTCACTCTCCTCTTTCACTTTCATCAAGAAGCTTTTGAGTTCCTCTTCACTTTCTGCCATAATGGTGGTGTCATCTGCATATCTGAGATTATTGATATTTCTCCTGGCAGTCTTGATTCCAGCTTGTGCTTCATCCAGCCCAACATTTCTCATGAAGTACTCTGCATATAAGTTAAATAAGCAGGGTGACAATATACAGCCTTGACATACTCCTTTTCCTATTTGGAACCAGTCTGTTGTTCCATGTCTAGTTCTAACTGTTGCTTCCTGACCTGCATACAGGTTTCTCAAGAGGCAGGTCAAGTGGTCTGGTATTCCCATCTCTTTCAGAATTTTCCACAGTTTATTGTGATCCACACAGTCAAAGGCTTTGGCATAGTCAGTAAAGCAGAAATAGATGTTTTTCCAGAACTCTCTTGCTTTTTCCATGATCCAGCAGATGTTGGCAATTTGATCTCTGGTTCCTCTGCCTTTTCTAAAACCAGCTTGAACATCAGGAAGTTCAAGTATGGTTCACATACTGCTTAAGCCTGGCTTAGAAAATTTTGAGCATTACTTTACTAGTGTGTGAGATGAGTGCAATTGTGTGGTAGTTTGAGCATTCTTTGGCATTACCTTTCTTTGGGATTGGAATGAAAACTGACCTTTTCCAGTCCTGTGGCCACTGCTGAGTTTTCCAAATTTGCTGGCATAGTGAGTGCAGCACTTTCACAGCATCATCTTTTAGGATTTGAAATAGCTCAACTGGAATTCCATCACCTCCACTAGCTTTGTTCATAGTGATGCTTCCTAAGGCCCACTTGACTTCACATTCCAGGATGTCTGGCTCTAGGTGAGTGATCACACCATCATGATTATCTGGGTTGTGAAGATCTTTCTTGTACAGTTCTTCTGTGTATTCTTGCCACCTCTTCTTAATATCTTCTGCTTCCATTATGTCCAGACCATTTCTGTCCTTTATTGAGCTATCTTTGCATGAAATGAGGGAAGTATGCAAATATAAATAACGTTTAATGTATACATGTCTACAAGAAACACATCTTAAAAATTGACAGAATAGGTTTAAAGTAAAAATACTAATGACTGTAAGGAGGTTTGGAATTAAAATATGCATAGTACTTAGTAGAGTGTTCAATATTCAGTAAGTACTTGATAAAAATAGTCCTTAATATGTTTCCTGCTGTAAACTAAATTTGGTACCTTAGTCAGTTTAGGTTGATATAACAAAATACTGTAGACTGAGTGGCTTAAATAGCAGATACTTATTTCCCACAGTTCTGAAGACTTAGAAGTGGAAATCAAGGTGTCAGCAGATTTGATGTCTAGTAGGAGTCCTCTTCCTGGTTTGCAGATGGTCAGCTTGTTGTCATATTGTGGAACCCATCATGGGGGCTCCACTCTTGCGACTTCATCTAAACCTAGATTTTACCTGTAGCCCACCATCAAAAACAATCACTCTGGATATTAGGCTTCAATGAATTTGGTGGGGAAATACAAGCATTTAGTTCATAGCAATTGGTCAAGTTTCATTTGCCTTGTGAGACAGTTGAGGGTCTTTCTCTCATGATGTCCAACATCTACAATATCTTTGTTTCACTGAAGGATGTGAATTCATCCTCTATAATACCTAGAAAGTAACATGGTTTGGTTTATTACCTACAAGGGACAGTTATTTAGATGTGAGCTCCTGCATCCACAGCTGAGAGGTGTGGATGGGAATACTTCTCTAATGCACTGACAAACTGAGTTGAAGATCAATCTCAAGGAAGTGATGTAGGTGATCAGAACAGTTGCTATAATTTGGTATGAAAGCTGATGCCTTTAGCCAAGAATGCTAAGGATGTTCCTTCAGCATTTCCCAAGCCAAGGGCACTCATTTCCCGTATAATCCTCCACTTCCACAAAACTCTTTAGTCCTCTTAGTCTCAGTTCTCAAAGGAGTATTAGCAGGTAAGAGGAGGAAGATTCAATCAGCATTCTCAATCATCTGGATAAGAAATTTGGCTTTTTAAATGGGGTTAAGGGGCAACCAGTCCATTCTGAAGGAGATCAGCCCTGGGATTTCTTTGGAAGGAATGATGCTAAAGCTGAAACTCTAGTACTTTGGCCACCTCATGAGAAGAGTTGACTCACTGGAAAAGACTCTGATGCTGGGAGGGGTTGGGGGCAGGAGGAGAAAGGGACGACCGAGGATGAGATGGCTGGATGGCATCACTGACTCGATGGACGTGGGTCTGAGTGAACTCTGGGAGATGGTGATGAACAGGGAGGCCTGGCGTGCTGCGATTCATGGGGTTGCAAAGAGTCGGACACGACTGAGTGACTGAACTGAACTGAACCGAAGGGGCTTCCCTGGTGGCTCAGAAGGAGACCTGGGTTCAATCTGTGGGTGGGGAAAATCCCCAGGATGAGGGAATGGCTATCCACTCCAGTATTATTGCTTGGAGAATGCCATGGACAGAGGAGCCTGGTGGGCTAAAGTCCTTGGGGTCACAAAGAGTCAGACATGACTGAGAGGCTTTCACTTTTTTTTTTCATAAAGATAATACACGGTTAATGAGTTTTGAAAAAGATTTGAGTAGTGTTATTAACAAGTTGCGGCATTCATAATATACTTTCCGAAGCTAAAACAGAAGTTTGGATAGCAATTCTCATAGTCTCTCTGATGGATTCTAAAATCGTTGTACATCTAATGGTTGAACCACTTTTGCATCTTCAAATTTTCAATATTTCCTCCCATCACAAAAGATGCAGAAGACCAAATAGTCACAACAAATCAATACTCGAATCCATATTACATATAAGGGAGCTCTCTTCTCTCTTTGCTGTTTTTCATTGGACATCTGATGTGGGTCTCAAGGGGAAATCTGATAGTTTCTTAACAGTTTTCTTATTTTTGGCACAACTATATATTTATATGTGTTGACTGCTGTATTACCATGCTTTATTTTCATCTATTTTCCCTTTTACATGACTCTCCCTTCATTTCATCAAGATCTTAGCAGGATTTCTTTCTGTCTTGCAAATGGATATGTTATTTCATCTAGATGTAAATGACCCTGCAGTTCTTTGTATCCATTTCTTAAGAAGGAAAATGCTTTGTTTGGCTTTTTAATTTTGCGAGGTTGCACTGATAGATTTTCACATTTTCCCTCCTAGTCTGACAGAGGGGGCTGGTTTGTATAAAAGCGCAGATGATGGCTCTATTATAGAATAAAACTGATGTACAATGATTAAACATGTAAATATCATCTTACAGGTCCCTGTGTCTATAGAAATTATTATTAGCAAAATCAGAGTTAGAGACTAAATTATCTTTGTTCTTGTTATGCCTTGGTGCAAAGGGATAAAAGGCTTATATTATAGAAAGCTTCCTCAAAACAGAATATTCAGTCTCAGATATTAGGTCTTTGTTAATTTACGCATCTCCAATATGTCAGCAAATTTGGGAAACTCAGCAGTGGCCATAGGACTGGAAAAGGTCAGTTTTCATTCCAATCCCAAAGAAAGGCAACGCCAAAGAATGCTCAAACTACCCACACAATTGCACTCATCTCACATGCTAGTAAAGTAATGCTCAAAATTCTCCAAGCCAGGCTTCAGCAATACCTTAACCATGAACTTCAGATGTTCAAGCTAGTTTTAGAAAAGGCAGAGGAACCAGAGATCAAATTGCCAACATCTGCTGGACCATGCAAAAAGCAAGAGAGTTCCAGAAAAACATCTACTTCTGTTTTATTGACTGTGCCAAAGCCTTTGACTGTGTGGATCACAATAAACTGGAAAATTTTGAAAGAGATGGGAATACCAGACCACTTGACCTGCCTCTTGAGAAACCTGTATGCAGGTCAGGAAGCAACAGTTAGAACTAGACATGGAACAACAGACTGGTAAGGACTGATGCTGAAGCTGAAACTCCAATACTTTGGCCGCCTGATGTGAAGAGTTGACTCATTTGAAAAGACCCTGATGCTGAGAAAGATTGAGGGCAGGAGGAGAAGGGGATGACAGAGGATGAGATGGTTGGATGGCATCACTGACTCAATGAACATGAGTTTGGGTAGGCTCCAGGAGTTGGTGATGGACAGGGAGGCCTGACGTGCTGAAGTTCATGGCCTCGCAAAGAGTCAGGCACGACTGAGCGACTGAACTAAACTGAACTGGACCTTCCCTATCCCCTCATTCTATCACTAGAGACCCAGAAGGGACTCAGAATATACCTATTCTTCCTGTTAAAGAGGGGGTTAATAGGGGTTAAACTGAATTTTTAAGAATAGAAGTATATTTTAAAAGAGAGCGGGGAAAGGAACAAAAATTATTTAAAGAAGGTGTATCCTTTGTTTCCCACAAGAACACAATATTGTCAAAAGTATTTTCTTTATAATTAGCATATTACCCAGAAGTCTTTATTCTGGGGTACACATTTGGGGTTTAGGGGTAGACGAATGATCCAAAGTGTGTACAGTTTGAGTGTGTATGTCCCCATGTTTGCAAATTTCTGGACAGCAAGTCCATAGTTTAGATGATATTTTCAAGGGATCAATGTATCACTCCCCCACTGCATACTCTTTTAAATCACCTCCTCCCCACATTGTATCCCCAGCCCTTCAGACATCAACCCTGCACAAATTTTTGACCAGTCTTTTACTTGTACAACTTGAAAACACTTCACCTCGGGTCACAGCCTTCACTCCTTTAGTCTACCCTGAGCCTTCTCGAATACCACCCATTTGGCATTCAGACCCCCAGGTCATCACTGACCACCAAGTGCTAAGAACCAATACAGCAATGCTTCCTTCCTTCATTCCCCAAAGAAA
Organism: Cephalophus harveyi; assembly: GCA_006410635.1. NCBI lineage: Eukaryota > Metazoa > Chordata > Mammalia > Artiodactyla > Bovidae > Cephalophus > Cephalophus harveyi. Next base: position 255,683 of record SJYT01050971.1, on the reverse strand, counting down.
AAAAATCTGATTTGCATTTCATAGGGTTTCTAAGGCCTCAAACAGTAAACTGACTCAAAACCATTTTTGGATTCACTGTTCTCTCCTTCCCTGCTTCAGTTGCTTCCTTACTTTCCAAAATAATCTGTTGCCACCCAAATCCAAGCTAGGACTGCCAGTGACTTAAAAAGGAAAAGATCTATTCTTCAAGTACTGATAGAGTTTCCCTCTTGAGAGTTCCATTGTCCAAATCTTCCCTTTGCTGAGGCTGATGACCACAGTGTTTGAATTTACATGCATAGGGTATTCTTGTGATCTTCTAGGTGCACCCCGTTTCTCACACAGCTGTGGGGCTCTTTGTTTATGTAAAGTCTGAAATGAATTTTCTCTCCAAGTAGCACTGTCATGCATCAGGGAGTCTGGCATGTTCCGGTTAACCAGTGCCCAGGACCCTTTCTTTGCCCTGCTTCTCTATTACTAGACTCTAGCCATCTGTCACTACTTTCTTTTTTCTATACTATTTTTAAAAATCTTTATTGCATTTATTACAATGTTGCTCCTGTTTTGGGTTTTTGGCCGCGAGACCTGTGGGATTTTAACTCCCTGACTAGCGGTCAAACTCATATCCCTGCATTGGAAGGCAAAATCTTAACCACTGGACCACCAGGAAAGTCTGCCCTACTTTCTTAAATATGTCTGCTCCAGTATGTGGTGGCTAAGATTGTAAGATGAGATCTAGTGACCCACACCCTTGTGTGAAGCTCTCCCTTTGAGTTTCAGCAGGACCTGTGAATATGATGGGATAGCCTTGCTCTGATGATATTAGGTAATGAGGTGAAGGGACTCTGCTGATGTAAAGAGAGATCCCTAACCCACTGACTTTGAGTTAATCAAAGGGACAACTTTCGGTGAGCCTGACTTAATCAGGTGAACTCTTTAAAAGAGGGTTTAGGGCTCTCCTGAGCTCAGAGATTTCCATAAACTGCTCTCGAAGAAGCAAGTTGCCATGAGCTCTGTAGCTGCAAGGAAATGAATTCTGCCAAGAACCATGTGAGTTTGCAAGAGGACTTGCGCCTCAGACAAACCTGCAGCGCCAGCTGACAGTTTCATTGCAGCCTGGTGAGTCTCTAAGTTTACTAAGACTCTTAAGACTTTACTTAGAGTCTCTCTCCTCTAAGTAAAGGATCCCATTAGGCTGTGTCCAGACTCTGACCCACAAAAACTGAGAAAGTAAACGTATGTTAAGAGGTTAAGTTCCAGGCAATCCATTACACAGCATAAAAACTAGCACGTAGCACTCGTCACATAACTTTAGTTTACACCAATGCTTCCTTGGCCTCCCTTGTGACTGGTAAAGCATCTGCCTGCAATGCGGGAGACCTGGGTTGGAAAGATCCCCTGGAGAAGGGAAAGGCTACCCACCCCAGTATTCTGGCCTGGAGAATTCCATGGACTGTATAGCCCATGGGGTCGCAAAGAGTCAGTCATGACTGAGCGACTTTAACTTCACTTCAATGCTTCCTTGCTACCTAAATGGGAGTGACTATGCTCTTTTCATCTTGGTTTCACCAATGTTTAGCAAAATGCCTTGTGTAGAGTAAATATTTAATAAAATTAACTGACGATTTCTTGTTGCTCAGTCACTCAGTTGTGTCGGACTCTTTGAGACCCCATGGACAGCAGCACAGCAAGGTTCCCTGACCCTCACCATCTCCCAGTTTGCTCAAACTCCAGTACATTAAGTCAGTGATATTATCCAACCATCTCATCCTCTGTTGCCCACTTCTCCTCCTGCCCTCAATCTTTCCCAGCATCAGGGTCTTTTCCAATGAGTTGGCTCTTCACAACAGGTGGCCCAACTATTGGAGCTTCAGCTTCAGCATCAGTCCTTCCAGTGAATACTCATTTCCTTTAGGATTGACTGATTTGATCTCCTTGCAGTCCAAGGGACCCTCAAGAGTCTTTTCCAGCACCATAATTCAAAAACATCAATTCTTCAGTATTCAATGTTCTTTGTGGTCCAACTCTCACATCCATACATGACTACTATCCATCCATAGCTTTGAACATACAGACCTTTGTCAGCAAAGTGATGTTTCTGCTTTTTAATAAACTGTCTAGGTTTGTCATAGCTGTTCTTCTAAGGAGGAAGTGTCTTTTAATTTTGTGGCTGCAGTCACCATCTGTAGTGATTTTGGAGCCTAAGAAAATAAAATTTGTCACTGTTTCCATTTTCTCCCCATCTATTTGCCATGAAGTGATGGGACCAGATGCCGTTATCTTAGTTTTTTGAATGCTGAGTTTTAAGCTAGATTTTTCTTTCACTCTCATCTTTCACCCTCTTCATGAAGCTCTTTAGTTCTTCATTTTCTGTCTGCCATTAGAATGGTATCATCTGCATATCTGTGGTTGTTGATATTTCTCCAAGCAATTTTAATATTCAGAAAGTTAAAAGTTCAAAAATATACTTTTGACTTCTGAAATACTGATTTATATAAACTCTTGGAAATTTTAAACCTCACTGTGTCATGGCAAAATGCTTTCAGTTTTTTTTTTTTTTAATTCTCTTCTATCTTTGAGATTCACTCATATTTCCCATGCAAATAAAGGTTCCAAATCTTTGGGAACCTTGACAATTAAAAAAAAATCCCTAGGCTTTGCTTCTACAGCATTCTTCACCAAAATTATGGAGAGATCTTCACTGAAAGCCATGAATCGGGCTGAGCTTGCCAATTTGGTATCAGATGCTCAAATGGAAAGCTGAAGGAAATGTAAATCTTGAAAGTCAATTTCATCATCTTTCAGTTCAGTTCAGTTCAGTCGCTCAGTCGTGTCCGACTCTTCGCGACCCCATGAATCGCAGCACGCCAGGCCTCCCTGTTCATCACCATCTCTCGGAGTTCACTCAGACTCACGTCCATCGAGTCAGTGATGCCATCCAGCCATCTCATCCTCGGTCTTTAACAGATATAAGTCTGCCATGCTGAATTTTTCAGATGTTAATGTTTAATGCTTAATTTCTCTGTATAGCTCAGGGACCATCAAATGAATTAAAGATACTTTGGTTAAAGACATTAGAAAAATGCAAAAATCTGACCCTCTAATAAGATGATTGCTGAAGTTTCTAAAAAAATGGAGAGTGTTATATAAGTAAGAACAGTCATCAAATGAGAGTACAGAAAATTTTAAAAGATATTACAAATGTGATTTTACATGGAGACACTTTTTAAGTACTTCAAAATTAATGTTGGACATAGGTTAAATTTTTTGTATCTGTTTCTCTTACTTGAAGAGGGGAGAACTGAAGATTAATCTAATTTTAGAGATAATGGAAAAGAGAATAAATAAACCATCCTTTTAATAAATACTTTGAAATCAAGCCCAGAAACTAGACCCTTGGATATAACAAGTTCCATATTTGATCCTTACTTAATTTTAATGACTACATTTTAAATTACACTTTGATAAATTAAAGTGGCTATAATTATAGCATTAACTACTTAGAAAATAATTATCTGTTTTGAAAGCTTGTCATAGTTCTGTTGAAACCTCAACCCCCTAGGCATGAGTGTAATACTGAAATCAGACGTAAAATTCTCAAAAGAAAAAAAATACCAATTTTGTAAGTGAGAGATAAAAAGTTATTACAGGCTAACCCTTTCTCATGTCAGTTTCTTAAATGTGAAAAATATCCAATGAACCCATTAAATACATTTTGACAGACTAACAGCAGGAGGCTTGTTGACCTCTCACCTCATATTGATTTCCTCTTCAGTCGTTTTCCTTGGTGATTTCCACTTTTCCTGCATATATTTCGCCTCCCAGTTCACTCTCCACATGCCACGTCTGTAATCATTTGCAGTGGAAACCCACACAGAGCCTCGAGCTGCACCAGCACTTCAGGAGGACCTTGAAAAACAGAGCAGCCACATTGCTCACCTCTACCAATAAGTTCCTCCATCAGCAAATATGTCTACAAAATGAAGATAGCTTAGACATCTTAATAATGCTGCTGAGCAGATAAACACCTGGGTGAGTCAAAATGGTCATTAATTATTATTTATTCATATGCTCATCCACTCCACTAGCCTTGATTAATGGGCCACTCTGATACCACGACACCAAAATGGAGATGCAAGAAATAAATAGGAAGTGCAGGGCAGCCCTTTCTCAGTCTAGTTGTTGAGAAATCCTACATATAAGGACCACCTAGGGACAAAAAAATCACACAGCAAGATCCTCTATGACCCACCTCCCAGAATGATGAAAATAAAAACAAAAATAAACAAATGGAACCTAATCAAACTTACAAGCTTTTGCACAACGAAGGAAACTGTAAGCAAGGTGAAAAGACAGAGCTCAGAATGGAGAAAATAATGGCAAATGAAACAACTGACAAAGAAATCATCTCCAGAATATACAAGCAGCCCATGCAGCTCAATACCAGAAAAACGAACAACCCAATCAAAAAGTGGGCAAAAGACCAGACAGGCATTTCTTCAAAGAAGACATACAGATGGCTAATAAACACATGAAAAGATGCTCAACATCACTCATCATTAGAGAAATGCAAATCCAAACCACAATGAGGTATCAGAATGGCCATCATCAAAAAGTCTACAAACAATAAATGCGGAGAGGGTGTGGAGAAAAGGGAACCCTCTTACACTGTTGGTAGGAATGCAAACTGGTACAGCCACTATGGAGAACAGTGTGGAGATTCCTTAAAAACTTGGAATAGAACTGCCTTATGACCCAGCAATCCCACTGCTGGGCATATACCCCAAGGAAACCAGAACTGAAAGAGACACATATAGCCCAATATTCATTGCAGCACTATTCACAATAGCTAGGACTTGGAAACAACCTGTCCACTGGTAGACGAATGGATTAGGAAGTTGTGGTACACATACACAATGGAATATTACTCAGCTCTAAAAAGGAGTGCATCTGAGTCAACTCTAATGAGGTGGGTGAACCTGGAGCCTATTATACAGAGTGAAGTAAGTCAGAAAGAGAAAGACAAATACTGTATATTATCAAATATATATATGGAACTTAGAAAGAAGGTACCGATGATCCTACTCGCAGGGCAGCAAAGGAGACACAGACATAAAGAACAGACTTTTGGACTCAGTGGGAGATGGTGAGGGTGGGATGATTTGAGAGAATAGCATTGAAACATGTACATTATCATATGTAAAATAGATGACCAGTGCAAGTTCAATGCGTGAAGCAGGGCAACCAAAGCCAGTGCTCTGGGAAAACCCAGAGGGATAGGGTGTGGAGGGAGTTGGGAAGGTGGCTCAGGCTTGGGGTGGCACATGTATACCTGTGGCTGATTAATGTTGATTATGGCAAAAACTATCACAATATTGTAAAGCAATTAACATCCAATTAAAATTAATTTTTAAAATTTTTAAAAATAAAGAATAAGCAATCAGGACAGCTTTTATAAGTGCCAGGGAACTGTAAAGAATCTGTGTGAACTAATATTACTCCAAAGGAGTCAAGGAGCAAACTAGAAGAGTCCAGAGTTGTTCTGACTTTGACTTCAGAAAAAGCATGCTTAGGTGTCAAGTCTGTTGGCAATAAGGAGTGGCTGGCATGTGAACGAGTGTGACCAGAACGAGTCAGACCCAGTAAGGCTGCAACTCAAGCCACAGGGAAAGGTGGAGGCAGGAAGATGCATGTGAAGTGTAAGTGCTTTAAAATGATCTGTATCTGTTACTACAAACAAGAGGGCATCTGCAAAAGGAGGGTAGGTCAAAATGAAATGTGTTGGGCACTACAAAAATAATGCTTAAAATTTGCCCCCTGTTAGTGTCTGTGTTATCTGGTGTTTTTGGTCATTCACCTTTGAAGGTCTTCGACATAGAGCTCTGGTTTCCTCCAGGCCCTGATTTTGAAACAAGACTCCCGGCTCTCTCTACCTCCACAAAAGCAAATTGCTCCATGTAGCATTAATGAGCATTATAGGTTTGGTTGAAGGTTTATTTTGGAGAAGTGCATTATATGTTTACGTCAAAAGAAACTAATACAATTCCTGAGGCTTTTCTGCACATTGCTAAGTCCTTTCTTGGCTACCACTCACAGAGAGGGGTCTCCTTTCTCCCTCTTTTTCACTCGTACAATGTCCAAGCTGCTGTAGTTCCAGCGCATGGGTCTTCTCCCAGCTTCTCTCTGCTTTCTGTCTTCTTTTTATACAGGGCGGAGCCTTAGCTCCGATTCAGCTCTAGGCTGTCATGCCAACCTGCCTTATGTACTGCTGAGTAAAGAACTTCCTACTTTCTGAGTCCACAGGAGATCATACATTAAAGATAATGTTGCCCAAACATTCTCTTGTCACCTAAAGTTTAGAATCTTAGAGGGAGTGCAGTAATTTAGCCTTAATACAGAAAAAAAAAAAAAAAGAAGAAGAAGAATGAAAAGTAGTTTATATATTCTCAAGAAATTCCCTTTCCCATTTCTTAAATACCCCAAAGTCTTCCTCTTCTTCCCAGATCCCATTATGGAATGAATATTTGTGTTCTCAAAATTCATACCTCAGAGCCCTGCTACTGCTAAGTCGCTTCAGTTGTGTCCGACTCTGTGCGACCCCACAGATGGCAGCTTATTGGGCTCCGCCATCCCTGGGATTCTCCAGGCAAGAACACTGGAATGGGTTGCCATTTCCTTCTCCAATGCATGAAAGTGAAAAGTGAAAGTGAAGTCTCTCAGTTGTGTCTGACTCAGCAACCCCATGGACTGCAGCCTACCAGGCTCCTCCGTCCATGGGAGTTTCCAGGCAAAAGTACTGGAATGGGATGCCATTGCCTTCTCCCTCAGAGCCCTAATCCCCAATAAGATAGTATTTGGGACTGTAAAGAAGTGACAAAGGTTAAATGAGGTCATAAGGGTGGGTCTAATCCCATAGAGCTGGCACCATGATAAGAAGAGGACGAGACACAAGAGCCCCACCCCTACCCCTCAATCTCAGGGGGACAGCAAGCAGGTGGCTGGCCATCTGCAAGTTGAGAACTCTCGCCAGAAATCAAACTGGCTGGCACCTTGATCCTGAACTCCCAGTCCGCAGAACTGTGAAAAAATAAATTTCAGTTGTTTAAACCACCCAGTTGATGGTATTTTATTATGACAGCTATATTAGATTAATACAACCTTGTATTCCAGATTCTCTCCATTCACCTTTAGCAGATCATTTTGCTTCCAGCGTCACTGAGAAAATTGAAGTCCTTAAGTATTAATGCCTTCAGCTTCTTCCTACACTGCCTACAAACATCTCCATTTCTTCCTATTCTTTCCTGCTTCTCCCGTCTCAGTGGACTTGCTGACAGGGTGTCTGCTCAAGATTTTTTCCTTTACTCCATGCTGGGATCCACCCCTCTTGCATCCTAGGAGGTGACAGCGTCTCCTTGCCTCAGGGCTCTTGTATAAAGGCCACACCTTAAATAAAACCTAAACTCCTTACTGCAGACTTCGAGGTTCCATTCATCTAACCCCATGTTCATCTCTCTGACCTCATCTTCAAACACTATGTAGTTTCTGAATCACTGTGACTTCTATTTCCCAATCACACCAAGCTCACATCCTGTGTTCGATCCCTGATCAGGGAACAAATCTCACACGCTGCAACTAAAAGGTTCCACGTGCTGCAATTAAGACTTGGCATGGCCAAATAAATAATTAAAATGTTAAAAAGAAAAAAAGGAAGATTTAGAATGCTTTTCCCCAAAGCATCCTTGGCTAGCTCCTGTTCTCATTCCAATTTCAGCTCAAATGTCAGTTCTTAGAAAGGATTTTTCTAAATGCCCTATATAGAGCCATTCTACAACAAGAAAAATTACAGAAAGGAGACCCTCCAGTCTCTAACATATCATTAGTTAACATTACGCTGTTTATGGTGTCTATTCTCCTTGTCCGTTAGGTGTCTTTTCTCTACACGATGCAATCGCCATGAGAACAGGGACCTTGCCTCGTATTTCATTTCTGTGTCCCTTAAGGTCTTCAGACAATGTGTGATGTGCAGTATCAATTCTAAACATCACTGTTGAACTCACCATCTCTTCTCTCCCATAATCCCAGGAGATCATCTCTGTAACTAGTTTTCCTCAGCGTTAAACCATACTTAACTATTTTCCATCCTAAGAGCAGAAGCTCCCACCGTGACGGTGCATCTCCCATTGGCTACTTACCTATATATTTCCTTTCCTTCAAAGCTGCAAATGCTTTCCTAACGAGGAAGTTAAACCATCTAGTCCCACCTCTCCCCTCCCTTTCCCTCTTCCCTCTACGGTAATTTAACTTTGTGACCCATCCACCCACTCCACTGCCTTTTCCTGAGATAAGTGACAACCGGACTGTCGAATTCAGTAGACACTATTCTCTCATCTTACTTGACCAGCTGTGATTTTCATGCGGTTGGCTGTCCCCTTTTTCCTGAAATTCTCTCCTTCGATTTTGATGAAGCCACATTCTTCTAGAACTTCCTTTTTCACCTTCCGTTTATTGATTTGTCCTCTCCTTCATAGGGGCTTCCCTGGTAGCTCAGGTGGTAATGAATCTACCTGCAATGTGGGAGACCTGGGTTCGATCCCTGGGTTAGGAAGATCCTCTGAGGAAGGGAATGACTACCCACTCTAGTATTCTTGCCTGGAGAATTCCATGGACAGGGGAGCCTGGAAGGCTACAGTCCATGGGGTTGCAAAGAGTCAGACACGACTGAGCAATGAACACTTCACTTTTCCTATGTGATTTCTCTTCCTTCACACTCCTTAAGGCTTGCAGCTCTAGTCTTCCAGGGGCCCATCAGAAAGTGCTCAGATGTGAAGGATCCACAGGTAATTAATGGGGAGCGGGTAGAGCAAACTCTAGGGAGCACAGAGTGCTTCCTGTCCCTTGCAGAAGACACTCAAATCCAAGATTTTTTAAATGCTGTACTAGCCCAACAAACTATCTGTGGACAAATGGAGAGCACTTATTTGTAGTCTGCACATCAAGTGCTGCTGTTTCTTGGGGCTTTTCCCTGTGTGCAAGCTCAGTCATTTCAGTCATGTCCGACTCTTTGTGATGCTATGGATTGTAGCCCCCCAGGCTCCTCTGTCCAAAGGATTCTCCAGGCAAGAGTACTGGAGTGGGTTGCCATGCCCTCCTCCAGGGGATCTTCTTGACCCGGGGATCGAACTTGTATCTCTTGCATCTCCTGCCTTGGCAGGTGAGTTCTTTCCCACTTAGTGCCTCCTGGGGGGCTTTTCCCTGGGCCTCTGCTTTCTACTGCATATACTCTAATTAGGTAGCATCACTCACATCTACAGTGCTAACTACCACGGGTGTTTCCCTGATTCTGAGTTTCTATTTCACCAGTCCTGTATAGCACAGAGATTAAGACCCTGGTACAGAGTCAGACAGATTTGAAGTTGAGTCCCTGCTCAGTCATTTGTCAGTTGTCTGATCTCAGGCAAAATAGTTCACTCTCTGAGCCTCGGTCTTCTTATACAGGATGATGATAGTCATTCTTATGAGTCTTTTCTTTTTCTATTTATATTTCTTTTCTAAAATGTATTTGTTTTCTTCTATTTATATTTCTTTTCTAAAATGTATTTGTTTTTAATCAAAGGATAATTGCTTTACAATATTGTGTTGGCTTCTGCCACACATCAACATGAATCAGCCATAGGTGTACCTATGTCCCTTTCCTCTTGAATCTCCCTCCTACCTCCCTCCCCATCCCACCCCTCTAGTTGTTACAGAGCCCTGGTTTGAGATCCCTGAGTTATACAGCAAATTCCCACTGGCTATCTATTTTACCTATGGTGGTGTATATGTCTCCATGCTACTCAGTCACTCTTATGAGTCTTTTTATGAAAATATTTATTCATTTATTTACTTGTTTATTTGACTGCATCAGGTCTTAGCTGTGACACTTGGGATCTTTAGTTGTGACACATGGCTTCAGTATTTGGGCGCTCGGGCTTAGTTTCTCTGTAGCAAGTGGGATCTTAATCACCTGAACAGGGATGGAACCTGCATCCCCTGCATTGCAAGGCAGATTCTTAACCCCTGGAGTGTGTGCTTAGTCACTCAATCATGTCCAACTCTTTGTGACCCTATAGACTATAGCCCGCCAGGCTCCTTTGTGCATGGAGATTCTCCAGGTAAGAATACTGGAGTGGGTTGCCATGCCCTCCTCCAGGGGATTGTCCCAACCCAGGGATCAAACCCAGTTCTCTCGAATTGCAGGTGGAATCTTTACCACCTGAGCCACCAGGAAAGTCCTTAACCACTGGACTACCAGGGAAGACCCTATAAGAGTCTTTGCATTAAAATGATGTGAATAAAATGTTAGGTATGGTATCTGGCACATAGCAAGTGTTCCGTGAAAGTTAGCCCTTTGGTTGAACATCTCAAGGGGAAAGGGCAAAAGACATCCCAGCGTTAACCCTGATCAGCTGAAGTCATCATCTTTCCTTCACAACTTGATCCTTGTGTTACAAGCACCATCTTTTTTACAGGGGCTCAGACCAGAAGCCAGGAATCAGATGCCTTCTTCTCTGCCTTCACCCTACTCCCAAACACTATCCACCAACACACTCTACAGTCTCCAGGAGGCCCAGATGTTTGGTCTCTATTTTGTCCTATTGGGCTTCCCTGGTGGCTCAGCTGGTAAAGAACCGCCTGCAATGCGGGAGACCTGGGTTGGATCCCTGGGTTGGGAAGATCCCCTGGAGAAGGGAACGGCTACCCACTCCAGTATTCTGGCCTGGAGAATTCCATGGACTGTATAGTCCATGGGGTCACAAAGAATCAAACACCACTAAGTGACTTTCACTTTCACTTTTCACTTTGTCTTATTGAGCCAATATCCTTTCTTTCAATTCCACCTATGTCTTCATCCACCTGTTACCATTTCTCTTTTTGGTTATTCCCATGGCCTCTTAAGTGAACCCTCAGCTTCATATCTTGACCTTCTTCAATCTATTCATTTTGTCAAAATAATCTTTCTAAAATGAAAGTTTAATTATGTCACTCCTCTGCTTGGAAACATTTGGAGTCTCTCTCCTGCCTAAGTAATAAATAATGAATTTCTGATCCAACTTTTGCCTTCATTTGAAGCATGACTTTCCATTGTTCTTCACCCTGAACTCTTTACTCTAGCTGTTTCCAAGGACTTTGACCTCCTTGTAATAAGTTTCAGTCTTTCAAGGATGCCCTTCCCTGTCTCTCTAGCGAGCTAATCTCTTGCGATCTCAGTTCAAGCAGTAGTGCTTTTGGACACCTTTCCTAGTGTGCCCTCCTGATCTCCCCTCGAGCATGCCTAGTGAGTAGGTCTGCTTCAGTTGTGGTAGATTTGGAAACAGAGGGCAAAGCTAACAAGCTAACATGATTTGAAGGGAAAATAAGGCTAACAACCTTACCTATGAGAAGTACTAATCTTTCATAGTGAGAGAGAGCAAGAAAAATGAAATCAGTGAATAGTATGCAAGTAAGAAGGGAATCCCTAGGTAATTCTCTAGTAGTAAAGAACACAACTGCCAATGCAGGAAATGTAAGAGACCTGAGTTTGATCACCAGGTCAGGAAGATCCCCTGGAGAAGGGCATGGCAACCCACTCTGGTATTCTTGCTGAGAGAATCCCATGGACAGAGGAGCCTGACAGGCTACAGCCCATGGAATCGTGAAGGGTTGAATGCAACTGAAACAACTCAGCACGTTTTGGCACAAGAAGGGAAATCTAACTAAATGATTTTATTTTTAATTTTTTTAATTGGAGTACAATTGCTTTATAGTGTTGTGCTAGCTTCTGCTGTATAATGAAGCAAATCAGCTATGTGTATACATATATCTCCTCCCTCTTAAGATTCCTCCCCCATCCCAATCCTCTAGATAATCACAGAGCACCAAGCTGAATGCCCTGTGCTATACATTTGCTATTTGAAAAAATACAGGAAGAGTAAAATTTTCAGGCTAATGTTCATATGCTGTGTCTAATCATACCTGAATAAAATGATGTATTAGCTTTAGATGTAGACCCTTATAAGTAACCCACTTTGATGCCTCACAGCATCTCAAGTTTGCCCTGGAACTGAGGAAAGATTATCAGAGTAAGCTGTAAGAGAAATTTTCAGTTCAGTTCAGTTCAGTCGCTCAGTTGTGTCCAACCCTTTGCGGTCCCATGGACTGCCGCACACCAGGCCTCCCTGTTCATCACCAACTCCTGGAGTTTACTCAAACTCATGTCCATTAAGTCGGTGATGCCATCTAAGCATCTCATCCTCTCTTGTCCCCTCTTCTTCCTGCCTTCAATCTTCCCAGCATCAGGGTCTTTTCCAGTGAGTCAGCTCTTCTCATCAGGTGGCCAAAGTATTGGAGTTTCAGCTTCAACATCAGTCCTTCCAATGAATATTCAGGACTGATTTCCTTTAGGAGGGACTGGTTGGATCTCCTTGCAGTCCAAGGGACTCTCAAGAGTCTTCTCCAACACCACAGTTCAAAAGCATCAATTCTTTGGTGCTCAGCTTTCTTTATAGTCCAATTGTCACATCCAAAATAAGAATTTAAAGTGTTGGCTAGCTCAATTATTTTGATTAGTTAAAATCTTTTTGCATTAAAAAACAAACTGAAATCTATGAAATGAGTAAAAATACATACTATCATTTTAATACTGAATATGGATTACACTCAGCTGTATGATTAAAAAGGTATGTTTAAACCTTCTTCAATGTTTCTCATGAGTTTAAACAAGTTATTATCACATCTATAAAATTTCAGGTATACATTTTGCTATGATACATATATTTGTGAATGTATACATATTTAAAACATATCCACTCTTACATATATTTATGAATACAAAACACATAACATTTTACCATTTTTCTGTATTTTAGGAACATGTTATGCCTACCAGTGCAATATTTCTGAAACTATGGGTCTCCCTCCATTCACTGGCAGCTCAAAAAGTCAGCTTAGTGAATTTGGACTAAAATTATAAAAAAAAAAAAAATACATTACTATAGAATAGAATAGAAAATATTCAAGTGACACACGTTTAAGGGAAGTAATGTCTTCATAAATATGGATCGTGGGACTTCCCTGGTGATCCAGTGGTTAAGATATGCCTGTCAATGCAGAGGATGCAGGAAGATTCCGCATGCCCCAGGGCAATTAAGCCCGTGTTCCACAACTGCTGAACCTATATGCAGCAACTCCTGAAGCCTGTCCATCCTAAAGCCTGTGCTCCACAACAAGAGAAGCCTTCACAATGAGAAGCGCATGTGCCACAACAAGAGAGTAGCCCCTGCTCATCGCAACTAGAGAAAACAGGAGTTGAAGACCCCATGCAACCAAATATTAATTAATTAATTACAAATGTGGGATGTGGTCAATGTGCTTGAAGAACACTGCCTTGGAGAGATTCAGGGAGAGATGAGACTTAGAGACCTGGCCTCTGAGGTCTGCTAGTTCCGACCCAGGGTTGAAACTTGTTCATAAATACCAGGCCCCTGTCAAGTCCGCATACAAGGACACCATCCATAACATTACAGCACTTTCGCACTTTCATCTGGGGGTCAACCTTCACAGCATCACAGAACAGTACAAAAGCGGGCATACAACAAAGGGAAACTGACTCTCCTGAAAAACCAGAGTACTTTTGACCACTTGGCAATGAGAACCTACAATTGTTTGCTTTCTTCTCTCTTCTAGTTGCTAGCAAGTAAGACTTTAGCTCAGCACACTTTTCATTTTTCCACAACCATCGGCTTCCTTTTCATTGCCCTGATCACTCTCACAGATTTTCTTTCCTCCAAACACACCACCTTACTTAACCCCTGGTGGTTGTGTCTTCACTTAGTTTTTAGGACTATAATTGTATTATTAAAAAAAAAAAATATTTGGCCTCTCAGCCATGTCCAACTCTTTGCAACCCCACAGACTTTAGCCCTCCACGTTCTTCTGTCCATAGGCTTCTCCAGGGAAGAATACTTGAGAGGGTTGCCATTCCCTTCTCCGAAAGATCCCTTCTCCTCCTGACCCAGGGATCAAACCCAAGTCTCCTACATCTCCTGCATTGCACGCAGATTCTTTGCCATCATAAGCTCCTGAAACCCTTTCTGCTGCTGCTGCTGCTGCTAAGTCATTTCAGTCGTGTCCTACTCTGTGCGACCCCATAGACGGCAGCCCCCCAGGCTCCTCTGTCCCTGGGATTCTCCAGGCAAGAATACTGGAGTGGGTTGCCATTTCCTTCTCCAGAAACCCTTTCTGGAGGTTAATATTTTTGAAAAAAAAAAAAACTTGTGAGATGGAGCATCCTCTTTACCTTCAATTTGTCAGCTATTCAGCAAGCCGTGAAAATAACCATATATAAAAAAATTAAAATATCTTATCATTAAGGATGATTTGCAGTAAAATAGGTGAAAGATTATAGCCATGGGAAGAATATGCGCTTCTTTCATCTATTCACATTTCAGTTGGTGTAATTACATTACAGTTGCCAAAGACTTGGACCATTTTCATGGAAAGAACTGTCAAAAAGAGAAAGTTGATTTTTCTCCCAATGCTGTACTAGAGGGTCTGTCTTGTCTCACTGCTTTGGGATGGTGACTAAGTAAAAGCTGAATCAATTACTTTTATTTGCTTTTTATTTTTTAAAAAAACTTATAATGCATCACTCATGAAAATTCTCAGATGTGATGGCTGTGAGAGTTGCAGATTATCATGTGATCCTCATGGATGTTAGACTGACATACATGGTAAGGAACCTGGGGATCCTCTTCAGATTTATAACAGTGATTTGGAATATGAACTTATTATATGGAATCATAAATCACAGGGCATGTTTACCAGACTATCAAATACTCCTCCTCCTCTCCACTAGACCTTCGTGAAAATGACTACCAGGCCTGAAATCAACACATCGTAATGGAGATAATCAAAGTGGATATTCCCAGATTTGTACTCTAATCAGAAGACCATAGAATCTGAGCCTGCCCTAAGGGATTTGTCAAGGCACTATCTCAACAGAAAATCTTTGTCCAGTTTTTAATTGAGATTGTTAATTATGCAAAATAGTACCCATTCCCTATTTTTAAAAAGATAATATAAATGATAAGATGCTATTCTGAGACTGCCATCTCATGACCTGTCTGAGACAGAGGCTTGAGAACACTAATCTACATGGAAATAATTAGATTCCAATTGCTTCTGTAGTAGTGGCTTTGGTTTTGAAAAATAATCAAGGAAATGTCAAAACGAGACCATGTAAAAAGTAATCATTACTACAATTACTCATCAGGATAGAATTAGAACCTGGAGCTTCTAAGAGTTTCTGTTTACTCTCTTGCAGAAAGAGAAGTTGTGTTTTATTTGTTCCAAAGCACCTATATGTTTACTTCCAAGCCTTTTCAACAGAAGAGAGGAATGGAGTTGACAAATTCTAAGCGATTTAAGGCAGACGTGATTTTTAATATCACTGCAGGCACAATTGATCTGATGACAGGATATATAGTCTCCCCCTTCACAGCATCCCACAGGGGCCACAGGGACAGAGCTGTTTACGTCATGAAGTCAACTGAGTACGGTGACATCACGGGGATAAAAGGTCAGGGAGCATTTTGCCACTTCAAGTAGAGCTGTCAGACTTAGTAAATCAAAACACAGGATGGGTTCAGACAGAGCATCAATAAAGAATATTTTAGTATAAGTATGTCCCAAATATTGCCTTTTATTAAACACTATTTTTTTGCTGATCTAAAATTCTAGTTTAACCAAAACATCCTACGTTTTTTTTCTGGCAATCCTGTTTCAAAAAGTGAATATAGTTCCTACCAAGTTATTAACCACAGTAGGCTTCTTTTAGTCTGATGTGAACTACTATGTGAAATATTTCAGGTTGCCAGAGTATATGCCATTAGGATATGACCATACATGGGATGCACAGACAGGCACAGGTGCCCAGATGCACACTCACCTTACCACTGGCAGAGTGATTGGACAGAGGAAAGGCATTTCTTTGACTTGCATCTGTAACTATTCATGTATTCCAAGTACTGATAGTCAGTCCCTGATAAGGTAGTTCCAAAGGGATGGTCGTTCAGGGAAGTCAGTTCTGGGAAACACTGATGCTTTCTGTTTCAAGATCATTTTTGTGAGACAAACTGTGGTGTCAACTCATGCTGTGTGTTCTATTATAAACACTAGTATAATCTCAACATATTCATGTTGATGGTAGTTAAACATGTGTGTGTAAGTACATACAATCATGTGGTCTGGCTCCTGTCATTCAGACTACTAATATATTAAAGTTTCAAATGGCTTGATCTTAGGATGATGAGCATAGGATCATGTTCTTACAGTTATGAGAACTGTAAAATTTAACTCTGAAAATGAATTTTTTTCATTTTGGTTTTTTTGTCATGAATATAGTGCTCCACAATTTATAGCATCCAAGAACTTTGCATCTATTCTCTTGACTCATGTGAGTTAGATTGTGTTTGCCTTGCTTTTAGAGAAGAGGAAACTCCAGCTCGGGCTAAGCATTTTGCCTAGGGTCATTGGATGAAGAGGTGACAGGCAACAAAACCCCTCAGGTCCTCTGACCCCAGAGCACTGCTCTTTCTGTTCAGTCAAGTGATGGTCTCAGTAATGAGTCTAAACATTTAAACCTAGGTTATTCTCTGAGAATAGACATTGGAAAAGATATGGGCATCCATTCCAAGTGTCTGATGACAAGAATGCTTAATTCATTAGCACCCACTCCTCAAACTTTATCTCTTTGGACATTTATTTAATTTGCAGGTTACCTGGATACCTGTAGATTTCAGAGGTCATTGCTGCGATGGTGACCTCCTTGCTGCCTGCTGTCTGATTACCATGTACCCTGACTGCCTCTGTTGATCTTCTCTCCAGTCTGCTGTGTGTTGGTACCAATTCTATCCTCATGGGCCTTATGAAAATGCAGTGGTGGCAGGGAATGAAGAAAGGGGGTGTGCACAAGAGGGGGGTGATATGAGAGCCTGTGCTTTCTTCCTCCTGTTGCCTCGGGGAGGCAGCAGTATAAGCCTGCACTGGCCTCAGCCCTCATTTCAATTTCTCAAGACCCTTCTTCCTTTCAGTAAGCTCTTTACTTTCAGCTCTTTACTCCAGAAATCTCACTTGGGTAATGTCCAAGATGCCATGAGCCTTGGTGGACTTTTTAAAACATAGATTAATATTGTTTCACTACTCTACATTCCCCAAGACCCTTCATTAGCCTTTGGGTGGAACTTTGTCTTTATTGGTAAAGTTTTTAAAATCAATACAAAAAAGACACTATAGCATAGGTAAAATTTTACTATCCTATTCCTTGATTAGATGTGGCAAAAATTCTTTCATTATTCTCACTCTCCACATGGTTATACTTTCCTTTCAGAGGGAGGTGAGCTGAGGAAAAGCTATTCAATTGACTGCAGATCTGATCACTAGTGGTCAATTTTAGGACATTCCTGCACAAAAATGACTGGTATTGACGACGGATAAGGAGGAAGGCAAGTGGGGGAAAAGAGAGGAGAAGAACCAGCAGTCACTTCAAGAATAACCCCCTGATACATTTTTCAAGCCCATCCCTCGGTTACCCTCTCTGTCTTCACAGGTCTCCACACCTCCCACTGACAGTGTCTCCCACCTACAATTTATATTTACTTATTGTTTGCTCTGTGCCAACTGTTGAGCATAGGGTTTGATTTTATCCTAATTAAAAGCCAACAATTTAGCCTATTGCTCTTTCAAGGATGATGGCAGATCACAAGAGTTCTAGGTCAGAGTCAAAGGGCTCTATTTCTAATGGCAGAGCAAGCAGCACAAGCATCATGCTTGTGTCCTTTTCATTTGTCCCCAAGTCTTATGGGGGCGATGTAGTCTGAGCCCAGATGGATGCCTAAACCTCCACTGGTACACGGTAGGACAGGAACCCTGGGCGTGGGGAGCTCCAGGAACTAGCCAATGCTGGGTTCATAGAATACAATAAATGTTGGGGTGGAGGTGACTACATGCACAAGTGGTTACATTGCTACATGCCTAGTACTATCGTCCTATATTCTAATATGTTCGGGTTTAAAAGGAGTTTGGGAGGATATGCCTTGGGAACTTACGGACCCACAATAGTATTGTAACTATGGGGAAATGTTTTATACACTTTCAACAAATTTCAGCCTATTACTTAGGATACAGCCCTTTTTATGGATGCGTAGACTTATTTAAGGAAATGCACTTGCATGAAAAATAAGCCTAGTTGGTTGAAAATGAAAAAGTTCATTTAGTAAGTCGCAGTTTGACTTACTTCGATGTGTCACCTAGAACACATCACTAGCATATCGCACATGTGTCACTAGATAGACTCGGACTTGGATCACCAAGTACTACTAACCGATAAACAAAGCTGCGCCACTCACTGAACCACCGTTATCTACAAACTATTTTCAAAGCATTTAAAATGTGATTTGTTTACTACTCTTCAGAGCTGTTTTGTCTTAAGATTTTCACAGGGGAATTAATCCTTACAACTTGTCTATGAACTACGAACAGAAGTTTATCAAATTATCCTGACTAAGCTGGTATGAGATGTGGTAGGCGCAAAGCTCTCCTAGGCACAAAAGTCTCCTGGGTAATCCCCGCTCCGCCTTTTCCTGACTCCTCTTTCTCTCTCTTTCCTGACTCCTGCCAGTCCCTCCCACTCTACCCTTCCTTTTACTCCTGTCTCCTTTTGACTCAGAACCGCTGCCTGCTTTCTCCTGGCCTGGCTTCACCTCCCTACAATTCCCATCTGATTTTCACTTCCTGGACTCTGGACTTCACCTCCATCCTTCTGTTAGTGACTATAATTAGAATTTGGATAATGCTTTCTTTTATACTGAGAGTAACTGCAAGTTTCAACTATTCACTGGCATGTTCCCTACCTCAGGTGGTATCAGAAATAAGGGGTCAGAATGTACCCTTCCACGAGGATGTCCATGGCAGCCTGTCTACCAGCTTTCGCTAAGCTTGCCCCAAAGTGCGATTCTATTTGTTATTCACTCTCTGAAAAATCAGTGAAAAGAATAAGCCCCGCTAAATCACCGGACCAACAGAGAAACATTCGGTGTGAAACAGCAGTTCAATTAACAAGCCCCCAATCTCCAGAAACAGTGCAGAATAGAGACACAAAAGAGACTGGGAGCTCCATATTTATAGCTTTTAGTATGGTGACATTATGTAGCCTCATAGGATAATTTTATAGAAATATGGAAGAAATTTTTAAAATATAGTCATTACAATGATCATTAATCCATTCAACAATATTTGAATGATTGCTATTTAGAAGATACTATATGGCAAAAACATTAAATAAACCTGAGTCCTATCCTCAATGAACTTACCAGAGTTATTACACATAAATAGTCATAATGCCAAGCAGAAAGCAATGAGGCAACTGGTATTACAAAGAGACGTATATAGCATATAATATACATATATTGCTAAATATGAGCTTCCCAGGTGACTTAGCGGTAAAGAACCTGCCTGCCAATGCAGGAAACGCCAGAGACTTGGGTTCAATCTCTGAGTCAGGAAGAAGCCCTGGAGGAGAAAATAGCAACACACTTCAGTATTCCTGCCTGGGAAATCCCATGGACAGAGGAGCCTGATGGGCTACAGTCCGTGGGGTCACAAAGTCGGACACGATTGAGCATGCACACCTCATGCCTCATGGTGAAATATATCTTGTTAAATCTACCTGTCTATATATGGTCAAATATATATTTGGTTAAATAAATACGTTTAAATAGAGAGATAAACTTGAAATCAAGTTCCTAGATTTGATTCTAACACTTCTATTCACCTCTTTATACCTCATTTTTTTCTTTTGTTAAAATATGATAATAGTAGCCTGCATTTCACTTAATGTTTAAAATATTAGATGAAAGAATGCATGTTCAAAAGACATTATTAATGAACTAGTTAGTTTAGTCAGTGATAAGCTTCTATGAGAAGTCAGATGCTGTGTTAGGCACTAGGAAAATCCAGCCGTATGTGACTCTCCCTTCTCTCAAAGAATTTAGAGTTGTGTGCAGGAAGTATTTGGATGACAGATGATTCCAGTAATATATGGCATGTTCTATAATAAAAAGGTACAATAAACAAAGGCAACTTGAGAACTGAGGGGAGAGGATAAGAGCATCTGAAGGCTTTGAGGCCTTTGCAGGGCACAGGGAGGGACACTAAGGGCCCTGAGGAGCCTACCAGACAAATGGCAATGGAAAAGATCCATTTCAAGAGCTGCAAACTGGGATGGGGTGGCCACACTGGTGTAAGCACAATGCCAGGAGGGGTAAGAAGCAAGATGGCTCAGAACTGCTATGGAAGGCCCTGGCCAATGCTCCAAGTGTAAAGACAGCTGGGGGCCAGGTCATAGGCACTTCTTAGTAATAGAAAGTTTGAATTCTATCCCAAGGATAGCAAGGGGCTCAAACTTGGTGGCTTAAAACAGCAGATGTGGTACATACACACAATGGAATAGTAGTTGGTAAAAAAAAAAAAAAAAGGAATAATTTCATGTTATAGCAACATGGATGTGCTCAGAGATTATCATACTAAGTGAAATAAGTCAGAGAAAGACAAATATAGGACATCACTTATAAGTGGAGTCTAAAAATTGATACAAATAAACTTATTTACAAGTCAGAAATAAACTCACAGACATAAAAAAAAAATTATAGTTACTGAGGGGAAAGGGTGGGAGGAATAAATTAGGTATTTGGGATTAAAATATACACACTGCTGTATAAAATAGATAATCACCAAGGACCTACTGTATAGCACATGGAAGTATACTCAATATTTCATAATAATCTATAATGGAAAAATAGATATATATATAAAGTATTACAGATACCTGTAATGGAAAATAATCTAAAAAACAATATATATACACAGATATACAGATATATAGAAATATGTGTGTGCTAAGTCACCTCATTCCTGTCCAACTCTTTGAGATCCTATGTGTTGTGGTCCACCAGGCTCCTCTGTCCATGGGATTCTCTAGGCAAGAATACTGAAGTACATTGCCATGCCCTCCTCCGGGGGATCTTCCCAACTCAGGGATCGAACTTATGTCTCTTACATCTCCTGCATTAACAGGTGGGTTCTTTATCGCGAGAGCCACCTGGGAAGACTATATTTCACTTTATCGTACACCTGAAACTAACATAACATTGTAAATAAACTATGTTTCAATAAAAATGGTTTTTAAAACCCAGAAATGTGTTCTCTGACAAATCTGGAGGCCAGAAGTCCAAAATCAAGTTGTTGACTGGACCGTGCTCCATCCACAAGAAATCTTTCTTGTCTTTGGTAGCTTCTGGGGGCTGTTGGCTTCCTTGCCTTGTGGTCACAAAACTCCAGTTTCTCCCTGCCTCTTTGCAGGGTCTGCATGGCCTTTTCTTCTATGTCTGTGTCATTTGTAATTGGATTGAAATATCATCTGGATAACCAAGAATGATTTCCTCATCTCGAGATCCTTCACTTAATTACATCTGCAAAGACTGCTTTTTCAAATAGGCCTCCAAGTCAATGTATCTTCTTTTATTGGTTGGGGTTGACTGTGGGGGGTAACCATTCATCCTATTTCAGTGAGGAAGCACTGGAGAAATGCATTCTAGAAACACAGAGCTATGTTTGACAGATGACACTGGGGACCGACGGGGAGATAGTTTTGCACTTTACAAACTCTACAGAACACTACAAGCCTCATCAGAGTCATTGTCATCATCCCCTGTGAATTACCATCAACTACTCTCCAAAGACAGGCTTCCCAGGGGACCAAGTGGTAAATAATCCTCCTGCCAATGCAGGAGATGCAAAGACATGGGTTCGATCCCTGGGTCAGGAAGATCCCCTGGAGAAGGAAATGGCAACCCACTCCAGTATTCTTACCTGGAGAATCCTATGAATGGAGGAGCCTGGCAGGCTACAGTCCATGGGATCACGTAGAGTTGGACTCGGCTGAGCTCATACACACACTCTCTGAGGAACCTAAACCCTGGAAAAGAAAATTAAGCCCTGATTGGTGTATAACTTCAGACATGGTTCAGAATCACTCTTTACCATTTGTCACTGAAACAACCTGCCAGGATGAGGCTCACAGAGCAGCTTTCCAGACCCCAGAGACCTCCACCTCTACCCACCTTCTTCACAGCATTGGTTCTCAGCCTTGGTCGCCATGGAAATCTCCCAGGGGACCACAAATCTGATGTCTGGGTCTCATCACCTGAAGTTCTGATATCATTTGTCTAGGGTGCAGCAGGGCACTTGCATTTTGTAAATCTTCCCAGGTGATTCTACTGTGCAGCCAAGACTAGACATGCAGTTTGATACATGACGATTTTCTTTGAGTTTAACCCTGTATTTTATCCTAAGCATCCTGTTTTTTCATTTCTTAGGGCTTTGAAACAGCTTCTAAAACATAATTCAATTGAAAGCTAGCTTAATCACTGACACTTCTTCTTGTCTGTTTGTTGGTTTTTGTGGCCAGATTGCAGGGCATGTGGGATCTTAGATCCTTGACCAGGAATCGAACCTGCATCCCCTGCAGAGGAAGTGCAGAGTTTTAACGACTGGACCACCAGGGAAGTCTCTGACTGACACTTAGTGAGATGCTCTAACAGAAAACTGATGCTTCACCTCTTCTTTTCTTTTTTTAATTTTTATTATTATATTAATGAGATACTTCTTCAATATCAAAGACAAATCTTTTACCATCTAGAAATTTCAGTATTTTCTTCATCATGGATTTTTTTTTTTGCCATTGACTTTGTTTTTTAAAAAAAGTGTGCCTTAAAATAGTATTTATATTGAATACTGAGTTTGGGGGTGCCGCTGGAACTTTTGTGCCATAAATGAAAGCCCCTCTCACCTCGTGCTCCTAGTTCCCACTCTGAACAATTTTTCCTCTGACTGTTGTGACAAACTACCACAAAATTAGTAGTGGGCTTGAACAAAACAACAAAAACGTATTCTCCTGCAGCTTCCAAGATCAAAGTGTTGGGAGGGCCACGCTCCCCCTAATGCCCCAGGGAAGAATCTTCCCGACTTCTTCCAGCTTCTGGTTGGCTTCCTTGCCTTGTGGCCTCATGACTCCACTATCTGCCTCCCTCTTCACATGGCCTTCTCTTCTGTATCTGGGTCTTTGTCTCTCTTGGGAAAATTATCACTGGATTTAGAGACCCCTCAGATAATCCAGGATCATCTTTTCAACTCATGTCTCTTAAGTACAAAGTTGAAATACATACTTCGGTTTTTTTCGAACTAAGCTTGTATTCACAAGTTGCAATTTTTTAGAGGCCACATTCAACCTACTACCGTAATCTTTCCTTATATCATGACATTTTGTCCCTACAACAAAATGATGCCCAAAGAAGATTTTGGTTTCCGCCTTTTATAGATAAAAAAACAAAACAAACCAAAAAAAAAAGACTGGCTCTCAGAGTTGAATGAATGGTCAATGAATGGCTTTTACCGTAGTTGAAGCAGGGCTCCTGTTTCCTGGTACTGTGCCTTTTGAGCTATGGAGATGTTATCATCTGCTCTCTAACACTCTGTAAAAACATTAAGGAGATAAACTTGCTATCCAGTCGTAAGGAAAGCTGACTGCAGCACCCACAGGTCTTATTTTCTACATTTCCCACTTGGCAGTGCCTATTATGTTTCCAAGTTGTACTCCGACAGTTGTGCTAGCGTTTCTTTTCTTTCGCCTGTAAGTTGATGAATAGATAGCTTACCCCCTTTCTGTTCTAAGCTAACAAATAAAAGCTGGAATCTCTTATGACAAAGTAGTTCTTCCATATGAAGCAGTGGAATGTCTGTAACATCTCTTCATCTTAAAGGACAAAGAAGATAAAATGAATTGTACAGATATCTGGCCTGAAACATCTGAGGTCCACATCTCATTAATTGCCCGATTGATGGGGATGCAGAGTGTGTGTGTTAGTCGCTCAATCGTGTCTGATTCTTTGCCACCCTATGAACCACAGCCCAACAGACTCCTCTGTCCATGGGATTCTGCAGGCAAGAATACTGGAGTGGGCTGCCATTCCCTTCTCCATAGCCTTCCTGAAATATTAACAGAAAATTTGCTTTTCCTTGTGGGTTTCATTCTTAAAAAGTGAAAGATGCTGTACTCTTTCTGGCCATCTATGTGACCCTGCAGAGAAGTCCGCCTGCCTACATTGATCACGGAGAAGAAATGGAAATGGCCATGGCTGAAATAGTCCTAGTCCCGGGCGGAAGGGGAAATCCATGCCCCGCATTGCAATAGGACACCACGCTTATTTAAATTTAAACTGAGGGCTTGCCAGGACAGCCAGCTCTTTCCAGCCGCAGAAACACAGCATTAGTGAAATGTCAGCTCGCGTTAAGATCACCAGTGGCCTTTTCCGTGCACATTCTTCCATGTTTCTGCACAAAGATAGCAGAGCACGGCCATGCCTCTGCTCTGGCGATCGATCTGCCTTCATGTCTGATATTACCTTACATCGCTGGGGCCAGGCGGGTGTGAGCGAGGGGGCAGAAGGACCACGTTTACTCGCTGAACCTTGAGGCAGAGCCTTAGCAAGTGGCCTGTTGGCTGTAAGTTGCTGAACCGACAGCAGAGTGGGCCCCCTTTAAGGGTTTGCCATGATAAGAGCAGATCTCAGAGGAGTTCAGTGTCTGCGTGATCTAAAACCAGGGCAGTCAAGCTGAAGCCAATGTGTGCTCTAACCTGTTTGCACTGAATACTCTCCATAAATAATTTATGGCCAAGACTGCTAGCTATTATTACGAAAATACCAGATTGCGTTTTGATACATGCATCCAGCTTGTAAGTCAATAGATACGTTTCACCTAGTGTGTGCGGACCTGGTGCAAGTCACCCATCCAAGTGTGTTTTCCAACAAGGTAATTTAGCTCTCCCAAGCCAGCCAGGAGAAGCACTTTCTGAGGAAGCCAGCACCCTCAGCCAAACACCCCGCTGTCGGTCTAAGTCCTTATTTTATTGTTTCTTAGTATGAATTAAGGACTTCCTTCTGATTTTTCTTCCTTCTCCTCTGCATAGCATTCTTGTGAATTTCAAGTCATTTGAGTCTAAAGTTAAAGTGAAATTGTTGGCTATGAGAAATATTGTTCTGCTTTGCTTTTTAAAAAAATATTTATTTTATCTGTTTGGCTTCCCTGGATCTGTGTTGCACACTAGGGCTCTTTGGTCTTCTCGAGACATGAAGGATCTTTAATTGTGGCATGTGGGATCTAGTTCCTTGATCAGGGATCAAACCTGGACCCCTTGCATTGGGAGCACAGAGTCTTAACCACTGGACTACCAAACCACTGCTTTACTTTTTCCGAGGCGACCATCTATGGCAGCGCCTGGTGTTGCCTCTCACATGTACTTGAATCACCAGAAAGCATGTCACTACTGATGTGTTTTAACACACACCCGCTCTGTCACCCAGTCTTGTGGTTTTCTTCACCCTGGCCTATTCCTCAAAGACAAGAATATTGCCCCATAAAGACAAAAGCTGTGACTTTGTAAATTTTCTTTAGGAAGTGGGAAAGCAGTTTCTGCATTCTGTGGTCTCAAAAATAGGTAATAAAGCAGCCTAATAAATATGTAAGAAGGGAACCACATTAGATTTCCTTGTGATGGGGCTAAAGTTACAGGCCTCATTCAGTTTGGGTTTTTGTTGTTTTTTTTTTAAGAGAAAGCCCAAGAACACCATTCAGATAGTGCCCTGGCTTCATGACCAATCAATAGCAGAGTGGCAGGGTCTCCCTTATTCTTTGATGAGGTACATTTATATGCAACGAAGGGTTGCATGTATATTTAATAAGAAACTCCATTATGTATACACATGGCTGGAAAAAGAAGAAAGGAGATGTTTGTGCTGGCTGTGGTAATGCTATAATAAGAAATGCGTCTAAAAATTATTTGCTACAGATTTAAAAGGATGATCTTGTGTGGAAGAGAAGGCAGGTAGGAAATGGTGGTTCCAGGTGAAGATAGCTTTTAAATATTCACATGCCTTAAGTAGAAAGCATTTGATAGTGTGCTGTTCATGATGTACAATATTCTCTCAATGGAAACATCCCCAGAAATACTAACAGTGGCTTTCATTTAAAGCTTTTTTTTTTTTTTTTGCTAGAACATTATTTGGTAGCAGCAGCTTTGGGTTGGATGAGGAATATATACCAGCAGTTTATCTTAAAGAAATAATTTGAATTACATAATATTTTAAGCTACTTTAAATTAGCTAGAGTATCTGAGTTGTTGATCTACCTACTTATAAACTCTTTCAAAGCTGAAACTTAAAAAAAAAATCAGTCAGTAAATACCATCCAATAGCATGAATATAATTTCAAGAAATATTTTGAAAGTGAAATGTGAATTTGCTAAGGTTTAATTAGCTTAATATGCTAATTAAAGAAAATAATGGCATATAGATAATAGAAGAGACTATCTTCATATTATTTTTTCTCAGTAAGATAACATTAACTGTAGATTTTATGTATGTGGATCTACCTCAACTTCTGTTTCTTCCTTGTATCCTGCGTTCATCTTGACACTCTTGTTTCCATTTCCACCCAGCACACAAGGCCCTCTTCACAGTTTTTACTATGACTTTTGTGACTTCTTTTATGACTGGACAGCTTTCTGTGCTCTTGCCTGGACTGTGGTCCCCCAGCCTTGCATCAGTTTCTGGTATAAATGCCACTCCCCAGCCAGCCTTCCTGTTGACCTTCTTCCTGCACAGAGCCTCACTCATTTTTCATTGCCTTTCAGCCCTACATAGTCTTCTCCTAAGCAAGCAGTAGGGGCCTCTTGCTGGCTAATTTGCTCTTAACACACGACTTCAGGGGAAGTCAATGGGGGCCCCAAACATCTTACAGCTTGCCTCTCTGCACCAGCCTGCAGCAATAGCTGTTTCTGTATCCTACCCACTTGTAATGCCTTTCCTCTGCAAGGTCCCTTTGCTAAGAATTTTCAACTCTTTCCCATTTCACCTTTTCCCTGAGGATTTTCCTACTAACTTGATCTCACCTCCATTACTACCTTATATGCACACGTTTTATATATTTAACCTCTCAGGCATTCAACTATTATCTCATCTACCTGGAGTAAGTCTCTCCCTCTGATTCTCCCCACCTTCTAGTCCCCCATTTATACCTAAAGACTCACTTTGCACAGTTCTTCTAGGAAGCCTTCAATGACTCCCTAAAACAAGTGATTCAAATACTAAATGCTGGGTGCCAGAATATGAGAAGTTTTAGACATTCACAATGAAGTAAGAAGAAATTTATTCTCACAAAATTATATGTTATAAAAGGATTGTTCTTTATTCCAGAATTACAGTCTTTGGGAGCAGTAGGATGCTATGAAATGATAGTGATAATGGAAAACTTTTTTCAAATGTACTGACTTGGGATAAGAAAAACGTTACCACTCAGATTGATTGCCAGATATTTGAGGGGAGCTTTTTGGTCCTTAAGTGAGGAATCTGAAACCACTTTCCTGAAGCTGGCATCTTTTGTACACTGCTGCAGTAACATTTGGACTTCCCAGGTGGCACTAGTGGTAAAGAATACCCCTGCCAATGGAGGAGGCATAACAGATATGGATTTGATCCCTGAATTGGGAAGATCACCTGGAGAAGGGCGTGGCAAGCCACCCCAGTGTTCTTGCCTGGAGAATCCCATGGACAGAGATGCCTGGAGAGCTATAAGTGCATTTGGTCGCAGAGAGTCACATATGACTCAGGTGACTTGGCATGCAGTAACATTTACCATGCTGTGGTATAATTTTATCCCCTCATTTGTTGATCTCTCTCCCTGGGTGCTGAGTACTTGCATGATGTTCATTATAACATCCTCAGTGTTCAGCATGATTAATATATGAGTGAAGGAAATAATAGGGGAATGTTTAGCACTTTATTGTACCAAGACCCTTAGTCCGTTTCTCTTGACAAGTGGTTCTTGATCTGAGTTCTGTGGACCCATAGGTAGGGTCATGGAAGGGCCAAGAACAGGATCATGGGGCCCAAGAACAACTAAAAATGTATGCAAAATTTGCATGTAAAGCAGATGAGCACTTTTTTTTTTTCCTGGGGAGAGCATCTATAGCATTTTCAAAGAAGTCATAACCATCAAGGATGAATGATCACACTGTAGAAATTATGTCAGGATTTTCTGAATAATTAAAATGGGCAAGATTCTACACTGACTCTGGAGCTATAGAAATGCATTAGGTGCAGTTCTTCAAAGAACTCATTCATGGTCAGGCTGGTCCAATAGAACAGGCCAATACAAACTGCTGGTGGTAAGGACTGCAGTAAATGCATGTGGCTCTATGGGAGCATGTAGGACACCTCCTGGTGGGGTGCAAGGCTACCCAGAGAAGGTGACATTTGAGTTGGGTCTTGAAGAACAAACAATTTATTATGCAAAAATGAAAGCGATATGAGATACTCTAATGATCCAAATGAAAGTCTAAATTTAGCAAAAGCAAGAACCTGGGTTTCCTGCATTGCAGACAGATGCTTTACAGTCTGAGCTAAAAGGGAAGCCCCAAAGCAAGAACAAAAACTGCTAAATGTGCACAAACACACACATACACACACATCTGTGCAGTGCAAATAAACTCTCACGCCCATCATGCTTTTTTTTTCTTTCATTCCTAATAGTATCTAACCTAGTGTTAACCAGACTGCACTATTTCTCCAAACTTAGAAGGTGAAAGTATATGCACAAGTCACACCATGTGACAAATAACAAATATAAGTCATCCAAATATTTTTGATTGTAAGGGCAACATTAAAGATTCTTCTAATACTTCTCCAAGCTACTTATATTGAGATGTCATGGATTTTTGAGGCCTGTTCCTACAAATGGGGCTTCTCAGGTGGTGCTAGAGGTAGAGAAGCTGCCTGCCGATGCAGAAGACATAACAGATGTGGGTTCGATTCCTGGGTCGGAAGATTTCCTGAAGGAGGACATAGAAATCCACTTTAGTATTCTTGCCACGAGAATCCCATGGTCAAAGGAGCCTGGAGGGCTATAGTCTACGGTGTCACAAAGAATCAGACATGACTGAAGCGACTTAGTGCATACACACACATGTTCCTACAAATGGCGAGGAAGAGTTGTGTACTTGGGAAAGCAGGAGAATGTAAAAGAAAAAAAGATGATGACTGTATTGGGCCCCTGAGCCCAGTTTGTGTGGACCCTGCCATGCACAGGGCAGCTAGCAACCTAACTGGTGTGTTTGTGCAAATTAAAATGGGTACCTCTTCCTCTGAGTGGAGAAGGCAATGGCACCCCACTCCAGTACTCTTGCCTGGAAAATCCCATGGACGGAGGAGCCTGGTAGGCTGCAGTCCATGGGGTCGCTAAGAGTCGGACACGACTGAGCGACTTCACTTTCACTTTTCACTTTCATGCATTGGAGAAGGAAATGGCAGCCCACTCCAGTGTTCTTGCCTAGAGAATCCCAGGGATGGGGGAGCCTGGTGGGCTGCCGTCTATGGGGTCACATAGAGTTGGACATGACTAAAGCGACTTAGCAGCAGAGAGAATTCAGTGTGATGCAGCTTGGTGAGCAAAATGTGAGCTCAATTCCAGCCCCTACTCATCTTTCAGCTGGGTTCCTTCTAATTCTCAAGTCCTATAAGTGCAACAGAGACAATATAAATGATTTTATTTTACCTCATTTTAGGATGCATTGAGCTGATATTGGGATGGTACAAAGCTAGAGGAGCTCCCCAAACTTTGCCCTCATGGAAGGTAAAGCAAGTGTGTAAACATGAGCTGCGGCAGCAGCTTCAACTCCGGGAATTGCTGTGGAATCGAAGTCACTTGTCTACTCTAAGCCTTTATACTTTGCAACATTCTTGCAGGCACGATCCACTGTGATAGAGATAAAGAGCTAACCTCAGCACATTTTTAGGATAAGAGGCTCCAGAGAAAAGTAATTCTAAATGGAAAAAAAAAAAAAAAAAGGCATTTGGTTTGTCCACTGTTTGGAAGGAAAATTTCAGGGCTAACAGCAGACTATGGATTTCCAATCAGAACAGCATTATTGAATGAAAAATGATTCCAGCCATGCTCATAACATAATCCTGTTGGTTTTCTTTATAGCATTTCAACTACCTCCTTCTATAATAAGTCTCAGAAAATACAAAGAACTCTAAAGCAGACATAACTTTGACCAGTTCAATATATACAATATATTGAATATATAACATATAAGATTTATATACATATATACAATCAGATAAAAAACAGTTACCTTGCAAACCAGCACCAGATTGCAACAAAATAGCAAGGGTATGAGCCTCTTAAAAGTGTCTCCCTGACTTGCTTGGTCCTTCTGTTTCTTTTTGGTAGAAGTTCAAAATCTCTGCCAAGATAGTCCTTTAACACAAACCATGATACTGTCTCTAGAAGTCACCCATACAGTACTTCTACAACACCAAAGGATGTAAGAAGCCTTTGGAGGTGTTATCTGTAACACTAGTTCAGATTGTTTTGTCTATTTGCCACTCTAAAAGAAAATTCTCAGCTTATAGAATGGGAAGAAAGCATAAATCAGTATATTTCAAATGGAAAAGAAAAGAAGGATTATGAGTTTGGTGTCTTTAGATGGACTGTATACTTCTTGGATGCAATGTCTTTTACCTGTTAGCAAACAGTAGGAGCTTAATTAATATTTGTTGAATGACCATCTTGGAAGAAGAGAAGGAAAGTTCTGGCAAGCAAGATGACTTGTGTATCTCTTCAAGAATTTTCTGACCCACCTAGAAGATAGTCACATTTTTCACATGTGAAGTTTAATCTGTTTTCTTACCCCTGTTTCTTTTTCTGTAGTTAAATAGGTCTAAAGCACCTCAGGCTAGAAATCTGAACCTTTGTCCTGAAATAGTTTTTAACCCCAGGGTTGTACATTGTATTTATAGTATCTCTTTGCAGTTCACCAGTGAATCCAGTAATCGAGCCTGCTTAACAAGTGCTGAAGCAATGACTGTAGCAAAAGATAATAATAACAATAAAAGCTGTAGAAGAGGATCCAGACTCAAGTCATGTTTTTTAAGCTATCAGCTCAATTTGATTTTCAACATGGGAGAGTCATCAAAAAACACGTTTCTATATCTCTGTGAGCAGAGGTCCATCTCTTTCACTCTTAGATATATGACCACTTCAGCACACCTAGCTGCTTTGACCCATGAAGGCATTATTGTTTGTGTACTAAGCCTTGGCACACACACTAAACTGCTTTTCACAAAATCGGCGAGCTTGAAGACCCACCAGATTTCAGTGCCTAGGTTCCTGAATATTTTTACTCAGTTTTTTTCATCTCCTTTTAGCTTTTTATTTCATCTTCACTCCCATATTTCAGTCTCAGTGGGTGAGTAGTTAGAAGCTTTCTGAAATAAGCAGAAAAACCTTTCAGATTCCCTGATGCTCTGTGGGTGGCACAAGAGGGCTGTGTGGCTGGATGCAACCCACACTTAATTGATGCCAAATTTAGAGTCACAGACATGGCCTTGATCATCCATAGGCATATGTGATGGATAGCCGCTCCGGCAGTCTGCTCAGCCATCCATCTCTGTTGGAAAACGACGGTGATCGCTGGGGAGAGTGGAGCTGACATCAGCAGAAATGACCACAAGAGTCAGATGAAAAGGCAGCAAGGGAGGGGCTGCTGCTGCTGCTGCTAAGTCCCTTCAGTCGTGTCCAACTCTGTGCCACCCCAGCGACGGCAGCCCAGCAGGCTCCCCCGTCCCTGGGATTCTCCAGGCGAGAACACTGGAGTGGGTTGCCATTTCCTTCTCCAATGCATGAAAGTGAAAAGTGAAAGTGAAGTTGCTCAGTTGTGTCCGACTCTTAGCGACCCCATGGACTGCAGCCTACCAGGCTCCTCCGTCCGTGGGATTGGGAGCTGGTCCTTAATCTGCTCTCTGAGGCCGTTTGTAAATGAGGGCAATTCTAGTCACTTCGGTCCAGACACTTTGCAGATCTTTCAGCCTAAAGAAAATGGCATGTCTCTAGGGATAGGCAGCCATGAAAGTTTAGCAAAACCTGTAGGTCAGAATATGGATTATCTAACTTTCTTCACATTCTGAAAGATGGGAATTTAAACTGAGGCAAACTCTATCCACACCAATCCATCGGATGCTTGAGTCTATTTTATAGATTGGAACAGTATTATCGAATAAAGCTTCCACTGTGCCTGCAGCAAAGCCAATGAAAGTAACCCAGCCCTTACCCTCTGGAACATACAACCTTCATAGAATTTTGCTTTCAAAATAAACTTTCAGTGCAAATGTGAGTAACTATCCCAGGTAGTTTATATGATTTGTAAAAGAGTACCCTTGTAGACAACGGCTTATCTCAAGAATGTAACTCTATGAAGATGTAATTCTATCTGGAGGTGATAGTATTAAGCAAACAAGATCTTGTAGTGCCTTGTATCATTTATTAATAGAAGAAGTAGTGCCAATATTACGTATTTCTTAGAATATTCAATATTGGGTTGAATAGAGTCCCCGCAAACGAAGTCTACATAGAATCTCAGAATGTGATCATATTTGGAATAAGAATCTTTGCAGATGTAAATAACATAAAGACCTTGAGGTGACACCATCTGAATTAGGTTGTGCTCTAAATATCTCATATAATTATAACTATATTCTATTTCCTGAGCAGGTTTTTGCTCCAGAGTCTTTATATTTACTCTTCCTTTTTCTTGGAATGAAATATTTTAATGAGACTTTCTGAGATTTTTGCTTCTTCCTTTAATAGAATAGTTCTGATTTCAAAATTCCTACTATAACAAATATTTGAAAACCAGGTAAAAAGCAAAACAATTGAAGGCATCAGAGGACAACCAAGGCAGCCGGGACTTTAGGGATCAAGACCTCAGAGAGAAGGAAAATGAAATGAAAGAGCGTGTCTTAGTCTGCTCTGGCTGCTGTAACAAAGCACCAGAGATTGAGTGTCTTCAACCACAGAAATTGAGTTCTCACAGTTCCGGAGGCTGGGGAGACCAAGACCAAGGTGTTGGCTGACTTGTTCCAAGACTCGCCTCTTGGCTTGCAGATGACCCCTTTCTCCCTGTGTCTTCACGTGGTGGTGGGGAGAGAGGCAGGGAGATTTTATAAGGCCACAAATCTTTCAGATTAGGAGACCATCTTTATGACCTCATTTAATGTTAATTACTTCCTAGAAGTCCTATCTGTAAATACAGTCATATTGGAAGTCAGAGCTTCAACAAATGAATTTAGAGGGGGTACAGCCCATGTTGATGTTGTTTAGTCACTAAGTCCTGTCCAACTCCTTGTGACCCCATGGGCTGTAGCTCACCATGCTCCACTGTCCATGGTATTTCCCAGGCAAGAATACTGAAGTGGGTTGCCATTTTCTTCTCCAGGGGAACTTCCCAACCCAGGGATCAAGCCCAAGTCTCCATGCTTGGCAGGCAGCTTCTTTACCACTGAGTCACCTGGGAAGCCCATACCGTCCATAACAGGACAGTATTTTCTGATTTTTTTACCTTGAGACATTTGCTGACTTGCAGCATGAGTTCAGAAGGCAGAGTGAAAAGCAGGGCCTTCTAGCATTCGGCAGCCTCATGGGAACTAGACAAAAACTTTAGTTCAGGGCTGCGAGGGCAGTCAGAATCAAGGGGTTTGGGTCTTGGAACAAAAGGAACTTCAAAGAAGTGAGCTCAAACACCTGTGCTCCTTTCTTACCTCAACATATTTGCCAGTTCTTAAGTTGCAGTGATTGAAAGGCTCGGAACTCAAGTATCAAGTTCCAGTAAGACAGTCAAAATCTGAGCAGACCTTTGGTAGTTTCACAATGCGGGGGAGATAGAAATTCGGTTTCTAGGCCTGTCAAGGTGGAGGATCCCTGTTAAACACCCCGGGCTTTTAGTTGAAATTCCTGAAATGCTATTCCCTAGAAATAGGGGCAAACCAGAAATAGACTGGCTCCTACCATAATACAGAGCCTGCTGTATGTTGTATACACAATTTCTGGCTTTCAAAAAAAAAAAAAAAAATGTTAGGTTGTCAGTATATAGGGGCAAATGCTGAAAATGAAGAAAGAGACACTCGTGCTCATCTCTACACCAGGAACCATCACATTCCTTCAGAACTTCTTTCTCTAAACCTGTAACATCATAAGGTAATCCTTTGTGTGTGATGCTCCATTACAGGGCAAAGCAAATGTGAGTTTGCAACAAGGGATGAACAGCACTGTCTCACCAAGACATTTAGAATATGCACTATATACAGTCGTTAAAATTCCACTTTTACATAAAAGGTAAAATCAGTGGCTGTAACAAGATTCCCCAAATCAGGAAGAACCTCTGACACCTTAACTGAGTGTAATGGCACCAACAGCATCAGATGTGAACTTTTTACTCCTGCATTAAATTCTTGTGCCTTCAATTCTGTCTCAGATCTCAAGCTCAGGATCCCTAAAGAATGTTCAAACTACTGCACAATTGCACTCACCTCACATGCTAGCAGAGTAATGCTCAAAATTCTCCAACCCAGGCTTCGACAGTACATGAACCGTGAACTTCCAGATGTTCAAGCTGGATTTAGAAAGGGCAGAGGAACCAAAGATCAAATTGCCAACATCTGTTGGATCATCAAAAAAGAGAGTTCCAAAAAAACATCTACTTCTGCTTTATTGACTACACTAAAGCCTTTGACTGTGTGGATCACAACAAACTGTGGAAAATTCTTAAATAGATGGGAATATCAGACCACCTCATCTGCCTCCTGAGAAATGTATGCAGGTCAAGAAGCAACAGTTAGAACCAAACATGGAACAACAGTTCTGGTTCCAAATTGGGAAATTAGTACTTCNCTGTGTGGATCACAACAAACTGTGGAAAATTCTTAAATAGATGGGAATATCAGACCACCTCATCTGCCTCCTGAGAAATGTATGCAGGTCAAGAAGCAACAGTTAGAACCAAACATGGAACAACAGTTCTGGTTCCAAATTGGGAAATTAGTACTTCAAGGCTGTATATTGTCACTCTGTTTATTTAACGTATATGCAGAGTACATCATGAGAATGCTGGGCTGAATGAAACAAAAGCTGGAATTAAGATTGCTAGGAGAAATATCAATAACCTCAGACACGCAGATGACACCACCCTTATGGAACAAAGTGAAGAAGAACTAAAGAGCCTTTTGATGAAAGTGAAAGAGGAGAGTGAAAAAGTTGGCTTAGAACTCAACATTCAGGAAACTAAGATCATGGCATCTGGTCCCATCACTTCATGACAAATAGATGGGGAAACAGTGGAAACAGTGACAGACTTTCTTTCTTGGGCTCCAAAATCACTGTAGATAGTGACTACAGCCATGAAATTAAAAGATGCTAGCTCCTTGAAAGAAAAGTTATGACCAACCTAAACAGCATATTAAAAACCAGAGACATAGCTTTGCCAACAGATGTCCATCTAGTCAAAGCTATGGTTTTTCCAATAATCATGTATCGATGTGAGAGCTGGACTATAAAGAAAGTTGAGCACTGAAGAATTGATGCTGTTGAACTGTGGTGTTGGAGAAGACTCTTGAGAGTTCTTTGGACTGCAAGATCCAACCAGTCCATCCTAAAGGAAATCAGTTCTGAATATTCATTGGAAGGACTGATGCTTAAGCTGTAGCTCCAGTACTTTGGCCACCTGATGTGAAGCACTGACTCATTTGAAAAGACCCTGATGCTGGGAAAGATTGAAGGCGGGAGAAGGGGACAACAGAGGGTGAGATGGTTGGATGGCATCACTGAATCAATGGACACGAGTTTGAGCAAGCTCCAGCAGTTGGTGATGGACAGGGAATCCTGGCATGCTACAGTCCATGGGGTCGCGAAGAGTCAGACACGACTGAGCGACTGAACTGAACTGAACTGAATTGAACTGAAAGCACAGGAATCAGTTCTTATTCTGTGTTGACTAATATGTCCAACAAAAACAAATAACTGAGAGAGACTCTACAGTGTGGAATTAATAATTATCTGCAAGCCTTGAGGTTCCCTTCCTCTTCGAAGCTTTAGAAAATAATAGTGTAAAATAAATTTCATTGTGCTTTACTGTTTATGATACATTTTTGCATTTCTCATCTCACTAGATCCAAAAAACATACCTAGCGGTGTGCTTGGTGAGTTTCATGGTGTGAATGAGGAAAGTGAAGCCCAGAGAGATTAAGGAATTTGCAAAAAGTGGAGCAATAGGGAAACACCAGATTTGGAACTCTTGATCAATCTGGTTTTAGATTCTAACCTCTAATATTTACATGTCACTTTAAGTAATATGTGTTTTATCATAGTTTACATAGTATGTGCTTATAAATATGTATGTGTATTACATTTGACATTGAGGTGCTTTGCTACCAATATGACACTTTCATCGGCTGGCAGTTTTTAAAGGTTCAAAATACGAAAAGGGGGAGGTGGGGAAAGAAGTCAGTCGACCGTGTCTCATTCACTGACTCCTTGAGAAAGCTGCCAGATCCTCTGTCACTTGAGTGGAAGTGTCCCTTCCTGGGAGGCTTGCCACCTGGGGCCCTGGGAGCTGACCTTTAGGCCACTGAACCTGGCTAACACTGGACAGAGTTACAGATTCTGGTTGAACTGTGGAGTTTAGAACTTTCAGACTGACTTCTCCACCATTTGATTAAAACTGACTAGTAGAAATCCTAAAAGAGCCAAGAGTTGACTTTTTGGATCAAGTGCCCTTTTGAACAAGGATAGTCCTTAAATTCGTCCAAAGCAGTGGTTGTCAGCTAAGGATGATTTTGCCCACTTCCTAGGAGTCATTTGGCAATATTCAAAAATATCCAGACATTTTTGGTTGTTCCAGCTGGAAGAGGGGTGCTATACTGTGTCTAGTGGGTGGAGACCAGGGGAGTTGCTAACTAACCTACAATGCATAGGATGGCTCCCTACAATGAAGAATTATCCAGCTCAGAATATCAATGGTTTTGAGGTTGGGAAATGCTAATGGACAGTACTTAAGGTCTGTTGAGATGCAGAAGCCCTTCAGTTCCCTCCTCATACCAGCCAGACCTCACCCCGACTCATTTAGCTAACAAGAAACTCCAGTTGGCATCAATTCCAAATTAAGCCTGAACTTAGTGAAATTAAATCCATACCTTAGTACTAAAACTAAAGAAAAGCAAGAAGAAACTTTCCATAAAATCAGGATAGTGGTCACAAATAGAAAGAAGGAGTTGTGACTAGTAGGGTGAATGCAGAGGACTCATAGCATGGCTGGCAGTGTTTTATTTCCTGACTTTGATTATGATTACTCTGAGATTCACTTTGTAATAATTCATTAAGACGCACTTTACAGTCAATGCTCTTTTCTTTGTGTGTTGCCTTTCAAAATGAAAAGTTTAAAGACAACACGCCTCACTCATTCGCCTCTGTTCTGAAACAATTAGACTAAAGAAATATGACTGATGTGAGTGATCCTACTGTGTGTGTGTGCGCAGCTGTGTCCGACTTTTTGCAACTCCTTTGGACTGTAACCCACCAGGCTCCTCTGTCCATGGAATTTCCCAGGCAAGAATACTGGAGTGGGTTGCCAAGCGCTCCTCTAGGGTATCTTCCCAACTCAGGGATCGAACCTGCATCTCATCATGTTTCTTGCATTGACAGGTGAATTCTTTACCATTAGCACCACCTGTATTCATACTGAATAACACAATAATTGAAAAATAGTCAAAGCCCAGTACTTAAACTAGAAATCCTGGTACCACCTAAAGCTCCTTTTTCTCCTTGGTCCTAAAAACTGATCGGTCACTAAACTCTATATATGTACACTGGGGTGCACACACATACAACTGATCACTGAATATTGCAAAATAATTATCAAAGGGGCCAAATTTCCAATGGCTGATAACTGATGCATTCACTCCCAAAGCTTAGAAACTGCCAACCAGAGAAGGCAAGGGCATGCCCAGCAGGCAAGGACAGAGCAAAATCACGTAAAGATCACTGGGATTTTTCCAAATTTTAAAACTTTAAATTTTAATTTAGTTCAGTTCATTTCAGTTGCTCAGTCGTGTCTGACTCATTGAGACTGCATGGACTGCAGCAGGCCAGGCTTCCCCATCCATCATCAACTTCCAGAGCTTGTTCAAATTCATGTCCATTGAGTCAGTGATGCCATCCAACCAGCTCATCCTCTGTCGTCCACTTCTTCTCTTGCCTTCAATTTTGCCCAACATCAGGGTCTTTACC
The DNA here is from genome assembly GCA_006410635.1 of Cephalophus harveyi. NCBI lineage: Eukaryota > Metazoa > Chordata > Mammalia > Artiodactyla > Bovidae > Cephalophus > Cephalophus harveyi. The sequence goes on along the minus strand of SJYT01050971.1, from coordinate 217,400 downwards.
AATGAGTCAGTTCTTTGCATCAGCTGACCAAAGTATTGGAGGTTCAGTTTCAGCTTCAGTCCTTCCAATGAATATTTGGAATATCCAATATCCAGTGAATATTTAAAGGACTGATTTCCTTTAGGATTGACTGTTGTGTCCGACTCTTTTGTGACCCCATGGACTGCAACACATCAGGCTTCCCTGTCCATCACCAACTCCCAGAGCTTGTTCAAACTCATGTCTGTCAAGTCAGTGATGCCATCCAACCATCTCATTCTCTGTCATCCCCTTCTCCTCCAACCTTCAATCATTCCCAGCATCAGGGTCTTTTCCAGTGAGTCAGGTGGCCAAAGCATTGGAATTTCAGCTTCAACATCAGTCCTTCCAATGAGCATTCAGGACTGATCTCCTTTAGGATGGACTGGTTGGATCTCCTTGCTGTCCACAGAACTCTCAGGAGTCTTCGCCAACACCACAGTTCAAAAGCATCAATTCTTTAGCACTCAGCTTTCTTTATAGTCCAACTCTCACATCCATACATGATTTATTGAGTGCAGCACTTTCACAGCATCATCTTTTAGGATCTGAAATAGCTCAAGTGAGATTCCATCACCTCCACTAGCTTTGTTCATAGTGGTGCTTCCTAAGGCCCACTTGACTTAACAATCCAAGATGTCTGGCTCTAGGTGAGTGATCATACCATCATGGTTATCTGGGTCATGAAGATCTCTTTTGTATATTTCTTCTGTGTATTCTTGCCACCTCTTCTCAATATCCTCTGCTTCTGTCAAGTCCATACCATTTCTGTTCTTTATTGAGCCCATCTCTGCATGAAATACTCCCTTGGTATCTCTAATTTTCTTAAGGAGATTTCTAGTCTTTCCCATTCTGTTGTTTTCCTCTATTTCTTTGCATTGATCACTGAGGAAGGCTTTCTTATCTCTCCTTGCTATTGTTTGGAACTCTGCATTCAAATGGGTATATTTTCCCTTTTCTCCTTTGCCTTTAGTGTCTCTTCTTTTCTCAGCTATTTGTAAGGCCTTTTTGCATTTCTTTTTTGGGGAATGGTCCTGATCACCACCTCCTGTACAAGGTCATGAAGCCCGGTCATTAGTTATATAAAATTTTTCATTAGTTATATAAAAATAATGTATATAGTTTTCTTTTTAAATTTTGGTGATGGAAAATTTTCCTTTAAAAATTAAAGAAAAATTTTCCCCCTGGAGAAGGAAATGGCAACCCACTCCAGTATTCTCGCCCAGAGAATCCCACAGAATGAGGAGCCTGGCAGTCTATAATCCATGGGGACGCAAAGAGTCAGACACAGTTGTTTGCAACTGTACAATAAAAATAATGCAAGGACAATTAGTGGATTCTTTTAATTTAGGAACTGTTGAACAGCGCTGATGAAGATTTTCCTTTATTATTTGTTTGATAATTTCTCTTCATGTTTTTCCTTTTGCTTATTCTGGACCTCCTATATGTAACTTGTTCATTACTAACCTTGTAATTTTCTTAACTATTTTCTCGTATTTTCCATATATTGCCTTTTTTATACCCTCTAAGTTAACTTCTTGCATTTATCTTCTAATTCATCTGGGGCATTTCTTATTTGGGCTATTTGATTTTTAATTTCCAAGAGCTCTTTCTTGTTATCTGAGAGTTTCATTTCATAAGTACAATATATTCTTATCTCTGTGAGAGCTATAACTGAACTCTTCTCCTTATTTTGATGTGCATTGTCAAGACTTCCTTGCCCTATTTATTTATTATTTTGTGTTTGTACTTTTTTGCCTAGTAGTCACTAGTTCATAACCCATAAGCAGCACTACAGAGCTCACCAGAAGCTCTGCTGCCCTGGGTGAGTCTTATTCACATCACTGTGTAGTGACTATGCAGTGCCTGAACTTCCCTGTGTAGAGCATTCCCATATGTCAGTATCTGGGAGCACTGTCTTTGTGGCATTTCAGGCTCTCCAGAAGTCAGAAAAATCTTGGAACAGGAGGCAATGAGGAAAGAATTAGCTGGCTACAGGAGTTCTGGAACAGGACTGGAGAACAGCGAGAAGAGGCTGGGAATTCCACTATTGATCGTGCAGATTTCTACTCACTCTGCTTTGTTTTTTTTTAATGGCGCCCAGCTTCAATCTGGAGAAGGCAATGGCAACCCACTCCAGTATTCTTGCCTGGAAAATCCCATGGATGGAGGAGCCTGGTGGGCTGCAGTCCATGGGGTCGCTAAGAGTCAGACAAGACTGAGCGACTTCACTTTCACCTTTCACTTTCATGCATTGGAGAAGGAAATGGCAACCCACTCCAGTGTTCTTGCCTGGAGAATCCCAGGGACGGGGGAGCCTGGTGGGCTGCTGTCTATGGGATCGCATAGAGTCGGACATGGCTGAAGTGACTTAGCAGCAGCAGCAGCAGCTTCAATCTACCCATCTCTCTGCCCCAAGTCTAAAGTTTTTCTGGCTAGATTTGTTCAGTAATTCAATTTTCTGTTTTCTTTTTGGGATAGTGGAGGGCAGAGGTGGACATCCAAGGCAGTAACTCTTATCTATTCAATCACTAAGACACGTCAAGCTCTTTGCGGTCACAAGGACTTCAGCATGCCAGGCTTCCCTGTCCTTCACCATCTCCCTGAGTTTGCTCAAACTCATGTTCACTAAGTCTGTGATGCCATCCAGTCAGCTCATCCTCTGTCACCTCCTTCTTCTCTTGCCCTCAGTCTTTCCCAGATTCAGGGTCTTTTCCAATGACTTGGCTCTTCACAGCAGGTAGCCAAAGTGCTGGAGCTTCAGCATCAGCATCAGTCCTTCTGATTAATATTCAGGGTTGATTTCCTTTAGGATTGACTGGTTTGATCTCCTTGCTGTCCAAGGGACTCTCAAGAGGCTTCTCCAGCGCCACAATTCAAAAGCATCAATTCTTCGGCACCCAGCCTTCTTTATGGTCCAACTCTCACAGCCATAGTGACTACTGGAAAAACCATAGCTTTAACTATAATATGGACCTTTGCCAGTAAAGTAATGCCTCTGCTTCTTAATATGCTGTTTAGGTTTGTTATAGCTTTTCCTCCATTAAAAGATGCTTATTCCTTGCAAGGAAAGCCTCTGTCTATAGGCTAGCAGCCAATATTGAGTTTTTCACCCAAGACTTACCTCCAATTCCTTCATGACCTGGTGTCCTCAAGGCCTGTTCTGCTAGGCAACTTAATTTGCTTCTTTTCTATTCTTGCAGTATATAAGCATTTTTATCTCTCTTAGCTACTAACATGGGTTTTTAAAAATTTTTTATTCTGATCTCTGCATGCACTTTATTTGCCTCTTTCCATCTCTCAAAAGTGTCTTGAAATCTCTTATCCTCTTCTGCCATCTCTCCCATTCTCTGTCTCTGTGGCTCTATACCTTTGCAAAATACCCTTGCTATCATGTCAGGCCTATTCTACAAAGCAGAAAAAATAAGAGATTATAGTCAATCCATCGTTTTCTCCCATTCACCTTTTCTTTATAAGATGTGTGAAACGTTGAGAGGCAACCAGGATTCCATGGGAAGATTTTGAGTTTGGGGTTAAACCCACCTATTTCAAACTCCAGCTTCATTACCTAGTGAGCATGTGCTTTTCTGCCCATCACTCAACTCTCCTGCCAAGTCCAGCAGAATCGCCTGGGAAAGCATTGACCAAAAAGCAGTCATCGAATTGGGTAATTAGAAGGTCATTGGTGACCTTCACTAGAGTAGTTTCCATAGACTGATAAGGGCAGAAGCCAGGCTGCACTGGGGTTTATCCATTAATTATGCTTCCGTCTGCCGCACAAGGCTTCTCCTTCACAGTTTCTAGCAAAGCTGTGAGTTACTCCACATCTTTTGGTCTCTGCTTACTTTGCCAGCTGCTTTGGTGCCTCGAATGCACTGCCACACGTATGCAGGCTTTTCCTTCAAGGCTCATATAAGCCAGATGTTGCAACAAGCTTCAAAATGCTCCCTGCAAACTGGCAGGAGTCTGAATGCCCTCGGAGCTCCATGGGACCAGGTACAAGCAATGTAGCAGGAAAATTGCTTTGAGAGGGCGATGTGGAAGAGTGGGTCTGCGGAAGGAGCAGCTCAACACAGAAAACATGGCTCCTTGCCAGTCATATTCTTGGAGGAAAAGAAATATGGCAGCCAGAGCAAAGAGGAAGAAACCTCTTAGTCTTTTTTGGTATGTGAGGCTGCCAAACATGCTGTCATTAGCCTGGGCCTTCCAGCATAACTCCAACCCAAGTGGAAAAGCTGATGGTTAAAATGTGTGGTGGATGGTAGACAGAAATAAAGTAGATCACCTTGGATTACTTGTAAGCCTCCTGCAGCAGGCAAGTTCTTCCTGGATGGAAGTGTGCTCTGACCTTCAGAGGAAGGAATTCTGTAAGGGGTCATTTCCGGAAGGCTTAGATTGCAAAGTTTTACAAACAGTCCCAGAGCTCCTTTCTGGAGCCCCAAGTTCCAGTCAGTGTTTTGTTACCTCAATTGCAATGTTGTTTGTTTGTTCGGTGGTTTTACTACACAACCCATTTCCATAAACTGTTGCCCAGCTGCACACACTGGTGGAAAACTAGCTGAAACAAAAATGTCATTACTTATTCTGTTCAGAAAAGAATTTGAAATTCTGGAGACTGGGGAATAGTAAAACGAGAAGCTAAAAAAAATACCTTTTAGCATAGAAATTCACTGCCAATTTTGGGATCTTTGTACCTGAGGAATAATTTTTATGTTTTTTTTTTTCTTTTGGAGTAAGGACTCATCTATAATATGACCCAATTGAAGTTTATTTGACTGACTTTTAAAAATAATTCTTAACATTGTTTAAACAATTCTCTGAGAATGTGCTCATTTTAATCATCAGTCAGCATTTTATTATATTATAATCCTTAATTGATTGACGTTTAATCACAGTCTTTGTATTTTACTATCCCTTGTCTCATAAGAGGCAATTTTCTCTTTACTGTAGTTTAACAGCTGATGAAAAAGATTTAAGGAAACCTATAAACTTAAGATTGGTTAATGGTCCCTTATAAAAGAATATTACACTTCTAGGATCCATTGCACAGATGTGATACTCAATTGTAGAAATGTGCATGGGGTTTATTAAATTACAGCACAAATCTTCAGCCTTCTGAGTTATTGTCCATGTTGGTATTGTTAGGCAAATGGGGAGACACATTATCGCCTCCAGTTGTTCGCATTACTGTGGGGCGATGCAGGCGGAGACAGCTGGCCCCGCGCGGGAGGCAGCGCAGAGCTGCAGCAGCTGCCGGAACAGGGCCCAAGTGAAGGGCCAGCTCCGCTGAGTCAGTGCGGGGCTGCCTGGAAGGTGTCTAGGGCGCGGACAATAAATAAACAAACCAAGCTGGCTGTCAGAGAGAGAGCGCGGGAGAGGGAGGGGGTACCTTATATACACAAAATTACTTTCTTGGATTGTTTTTGGATTTTACGACTTCTCAGTTACCCTGAGTTACTTTTCAGGACTAATTGCTTAAAAATAGTTGCTGGATCTCTTTAATGGGCAGGCCCTTAGTTTTATTTGGTGTTTTTCTAGTTATATATATATATAATGTACTGTGCTGTGCTCAGTCCTCAGTCCTGTGGACTCTTTGAGACCCCATGAACTATAGCCCACCAAGCTCCTCTGCCCACGAAAATTTCCAGGCAAGTATTGGAGTGGGTTGCCACTTCCTTCTCCAGTAGAAACTCCCCACCCAGGGATCAAATCTGAATCTCTTACATCTCCTGCATTGGGAGGTTCTTTACCACTGGCGTCACCTCATATATTATATGTGTATGAATTATATATACATATATGTAAAATGTATATATTATATGTATAAATGTTATATATGCTATATATCTTTTCAAATTCTTTTCCATTGTAGGTTATTATAGGATATTGAATACAGTTCCCTACACCGCACAGTAAAATCTTTGTTGTTTATCTATTTTATGTATAATCTTTTGTATCTGTTAAACATCTGTTAGACATACTCCTAATTTATCTCTACCCCTCTTCTCCCCTTTGTTTCTCAAGTTTGTTTTCTATGTCTGTGAGTCTGTATTTTGTATAGAGGTTATTTGTAATATTTTTTAGATTCCGCATATAAGTGGTATCATATGATATTTATCTTTCTCTGTCTGACTTATTTCACAAAGTAAAATATCCTCCAGATCCATTCATGTTGCTGCAAATAGTAGCAGTTTGTTTCTTTTTCATGGCGAATATTCCATTGTATATATGTACCATATCTCCTTAATCCATTTACCTGTTGCTGGACATTTAAGTTGTTTACAGGTCTTGGCTATTGTTAATAGTGCTGCTATGAACATTGGGATGCGTGTATCTTTTCAAATTAGAGTTTTCTCTGGATATATGCCTAGGAGTGGGATTGTTGGATCATATAGTAACTTTTAAGGACCCTCCATCATTCCCATGTTTGGTGTTATTTTTTTATTTTTATTTTTGCAAAAGTTAAGAAGGTGTTGAGTTTTGCCTTGTTTCTGTTGGGTTTTGGTGCTTATGGTACTGTAAATTTGAAAGTCAGGGAAAATAATGTGACAAGTGCAAACACCTTGGATATGAGGGTCTGAGAGACCTCGAGGAAAATGCCCTCTTCACCTCCAATTACCTCTGTGACATCAGGTAATGTGTTCAATGTCCCAGAGCTTCACTTTTCTCCTCTGAGGTGGGGATAGGCTATCTATCCTTCAAGGATTCTAAGAGCTATAAGTGCCCAGCACAGTGTGCTGGATTCACAAAGTCCACAAGAACTGGTAGCTCTTCCACTGTTGCTGAAATTGAGATTTTTAGACAACGAAACCAAAGTTGATTACAGTTTGAAGAGGGCTTCAAAGACGATTCATTAAAAGTTGTATCTCAAAGTGGCACCTAAAGGCAGCAGGGCACAGTGGAAAAAGATCTCAAGTCATATATGGATTTAAATCTGTGTGACCTCTGGCACATTTAAATTTCCTCCAAGCCTTGGTTTTCTCATCTGTAGAATGAGAATACAAATGTCACTTACTCAATAAGAGTGATCTGAAAATTCAACAAATTCATCTATATATTATTTAGCACAATATCTACCAAACATCAAGCATTCAATAAACGTTAGCTACTATTCTTAAGATTGTTGTTGTTATTTAGTTGCTGAGTTGTGTCTGGTTCTTTTGCCACCCCATGGACTGTAGCTTGCGAGGCTCCTCTCTCTGTGGAATATCCCAGGTTCTCCAAGCCTTGGTTTTCTCATCTGTAGAATGAGAATACAAATGTCACTTACTCAATAAGAGTGATTTGAAAATTCAACAAATTCATCTATATATTATTTAGCACAGTATCAACCAAACATAGGCATTCAATAAATGTTAGCTACTGTTCTTATGATCGTTGTTGTTATTTAGTTGCTGAGTTGTGTCGGGTTCTTTTGCCACCCCATGGACTGTAGCTTGCAAGGCTCCTCTCTCTGTGGAATATCCCAGGCAAGAATACTGGAGTGGGTTGCCATTTCCTCCTCTAGGAGATCTTCCTGACCCAGGGATTGAACCATGTCTCCTGCATTGCAAGTGAATTTTTTACCCCTGAACCACCAGGGAAGCCCCAATGTGTATTCATATCCATGCAAATGGCAAGTGACAGGTTTCATTTTTTTCCTACTCCTGCCCCAGCCAGTTACCATTGTCTACAGATTACAGAGTGATGGCAAAGACCTCTGGGTGCTCACTCTACTCTTTTCTGGGGTCCTACAAATATTTCACCTCCAAACTGCCATCTCTCTTTGTGGGTTTAGGGATGAGGAACGAAAATGAAAGAAGCGAAAACAACTTGGCGGATGTAGTCATTTTGTTTGAAAGAACAATCAGGGCCCTGTGAGAAATTTTCTGGGATGGAAACCAAAGGAGCTGACATCCAAAAGCAGCGTCTCCACTCCTGGCTCTCACGGCGATGCTCCATTAGCTGTCAGGAGTAATCACACTTGCATCCTCGTTCCAGGCCTCCAGCTAGGAGGGGATGCCGTTACATGCTCCCTGTCTGGCTGCAAAGCACTCGATGTCACACACACAATCAGACCAGGCTGAGCGGCACTGGGCGCGTGTCCCTGGCTTGGGGGCTTCTCCAGCAGCTGTACACGAACTCACCTGTGCTGCGCTCTCGGCACTGGCTATCAGGACCCATCGCTGGGCACTTCCATGAGAAATTGGCCCCCACCTGGATCTGAACTGGCCACCCCCATCCCAGGACAACAAACCATTGCTAGAACGGGGAAGGGATCTCACCATACTCCTTGCGTGGTGGTTAAGAATTCCCTTGCCAACGCAAGAGACACAGCTTTGATCCCTGGGTCAGGGAGATCTCCTGGAGTTGGAAATGGCAACCTTCTCCAGTGATCCTTGCCTGGAAAATCCCATGGACAGAGGAGCCTGGTGGACTACAGTCCCTGGGGTCGCAAGAGTTGGACACGCCTACGTGACTAAGCAAACACACTGCATTTGCTAAAGGCATGAGCAGCCACTACCTCTGCCACTGTGTAGGTGGCCAGCAAGGACGCTAAAGGAAAGCTGCCTTGCCTTAGCCTTTGTCAGGAATGCACTGGTTTGAAAAACACACAGATACATGCACACAAGGTTGGATTCTGATGCTTTTTCCTTCCTGCCTTTAAATATTTCAGTGACCGAACAGAGTATTCACTCATAACGAACCCCCTCAAGGAAGCATGGAGAAGCTCAGAACACATTGGGTTAACTATTTTTTCCTCAGGCTTTTGATTTATGGAATGTATCTCCACTCCTCATTTTCAGATGAGCCTGGCTATGGCTCTGCACGGAGCCTTGAGCATTAACTCCTTATTAAAAAGGACTTCCAGGTACCCCTGGGCTCAGGGAGGGCCTCAGGCTAAGGTAATTAAAACATAGCCTTGAACAGCCAGGCCATAGGCTGTGTGGCCCTGTGATGAGAGATTATCAATTTATTTTAATTACAAAAAAGGCACATANACGGAGCCTTGAGCATTAACTCCTTATTAAAAAGGACTTCCAGGTACCCCTGGGCTCAGGGAGGGCCTCAGGCTAAGGTAATTAAAACATAGCCTTGAACAGCCAGGCCATAGGCTGTGTGGCCCTGTGATGAGAGATTATCAATTTATTTTAATTACAAAAAAGGCACATACTTCCAAAGTAATAAATTGCCTCAGACCCCACATTTGATTGAACACTTATTGTCAAAGGGGTTAATTATCACCTGGAAAGCTCCTATTCACTCTTTAATACCCTTCTCTGTTCGTGAAGAAACAGGTCTTACTTGCTGTCTTACCAAGACAGAGTTTATCACTTTTTTCTTTTTACTCTTATTACATTTTATTTTTTCTTGGAGTATAGTAGATTTACAATGTCACATTAGTTTCAAATGTACAGCAAAATGGTGCAGTTACATATATACACATATATATTCTTTTTTGGATCCTTTTTCATTATAGGTTACTACCAGGTATTGAATACAGTTCCCTGGGCTATACAGTCGTTTCTTATTTATCTATTTTATACGTAGTAGTGTCTCTGTTAATCCCAAACTCCTAATTTATTCCTCTCCCTTAAATTTTGTGTGTAAGTTTCTTTGCAATAATTGCCAAATCTATACGAATACTCTCTTCCTCCCCCATAACATATGTTCTTCACAACTTGTTTTTGAAAGAGGCAGCCTTTCTGGCCTTTCTTGCATTGTTCCATCTTTGATTGAAACATAAAAACAGTTTCTTTATGAAGAACAGTCTAGGGTAATGATTACTGGGGATGTGAAAGGGAGTGGTGAGGACTGTGAAAAAATGGGGAAGATGTGACCAGATGAAAAACAGCAGCAGCTGCCAGCAGCAGCAAATTGTTGCTGTGTAGAAACATGGATGCAACGCGATGAAAGTGTCCCATTCATGAAATGCCAAAAATAAGGATTTTTCTTTAAAGTTCAAATCACTCATCATTAAATGTTGGCTCAAGCTTATTTTCCAAGACGGCAATGGCACCCCACTCCAGTACTGTTGCCTGGAAAATCGCATGGATGGAGGAGCCTGCTGGGCTGCAGTCCATGGGGTCACGAAGAGTTGGACACAACTCAGCGACTTCACTTTCACTTTTCACTTTCATGCATTGGAGAAGGAAATGGCAACCCACTCCAGTGTTCTTGCCTGGAGAATCCCAAGGACGGGGGAGCCTGGTGGGCTGCCATCTATGGGGTCGCACAGAGTTGGACACAACTGAAGTGACTTAGCAGCAAGCTTATTTTTGTGATACTGTACCTGCCAAATGCAATTCATCTATAAGCATGGTTTGCTCCAGAAGCTGCCAAATTACACGTCCTATTTTTCATTCTGCCATCTCCCCCATGACTCAGTCCCCTTCGCCACCAGCATCTTGGAGTCAGTAGAACGAAGGATGCCTAAGGATGCCACCTGCTACCCAAGTCCACCCAGCATGTGAGTCTCGGGTTCAGTCTGGTCTTTCCCACCTCTCTGACCTGTTTCCCTGCCTGGGAAAATCTTCCCAACTTCATCTGAATTCTTGTTCATGAGACAAGGTCCAAATGTCACAGACAGTCCTTCCTCCTCTTTATTATTTTGATCTAACTTTCAGTTATTTAAGATTTATTTTTGGCCGAGCTGGATTTCCATTGCTGCACACGGGCTTTCTCTAGTTGCCTCAAGCAGGGCCTACTCTCTAATTGCAGCGCTTGAGCTTTTCACTGCTGTGGCTTCTCTTATTGCAGAACACAGGCAGTAGGCAGGTGGGCTCCATAGTTGTGGTGCACTGGTCTAGCTGCTTCATGCCATGTGGCATCTTCCCAGGCCAGGAATCGAACCGTATCCACTGAACTGGCAGCCAGATTCTTAACCAATGGACCATCATGGAAGTTCCCCTCCTCTGCATCTTTTTAGTATTATACGTTGTTAAGGTTTACTCATATCAGTACTCTTACATATCGGCATATATCCAAATGGGCAGACACCTGGAAGGCTGGGCTGCATCCTTAGAGTTTCTGCATTTGATCTGCAGGGGGCCCGAGAATTTGCCCTGATGCTGCTAGTCTGGGAGTCACACTCAGAACCCCAGGCTCATACTCAAGGCTGTGTATAGTTTTTCTGTGGGTCTCCAGACCTCACACTGTCAATAATCTTTTTATTAATAACATTAGTGACAGTCACTAAAGAGCTTGAAGGGTCCTTCAAAATCATCTAGTTAAGCCTGGACATTTTGTAAATGTAGACTCTAAGGCCACTTGTCTTAATTGATTCTTCTACATTTTCTAGTTACCCTCCAATTTCCAACATCTGTCTTATATCAATTAAATTCTTGGTTTCCCCTCTGAAACACAGAAAAAGCCTGATAAACTTTGGAAATGTCCTCCTGGGATATGTGGAGTTCGTTAAAATGATGACTGCTGCATAGAGCAAATACTTTGGGAAGTTTGTTGCATTAGTTATATATTTACAGGTTTTCCTGGTTACTAATTCCACATGCCCAGGAACCATTCCATACGTGGACCACAGAAAGTGAAAAATATACCTAACTACTTCTGATTAAGCTACTTGCTTGTCTTTTCATAGAACAACATTCTCCTCACGAAACTGAGGGTGACATGGATGATACCTTCAAACCCTATCAGTGGGCCACACTGTCCTCTAACTCCACAATCAAATATACAGTGTGTTTGAATACAGATTTCCTATAAAATATTTAATGCGGCAACGACTCTTAGCGCATCACAGTTCGGTCTTCCTCCACTCATGGTGAAGTTGCCCTCGATTCAGCTCATCATGTGATACTGGCCTCATTTCCTCCTTGACTCTCAGCACTGTCCCACAGGATTCTAATGTTCATGCCTATAATTCAGCAAATCAGACAAGCACTTGCCAAATATCTATTGATGGTAGAAGCTGTTTTGTATTATAGATCTAGTAGCCAAACAAAATAGGGTTAAGGTCTTGCCTTTGAGGAGCTGTGGTCCACTATGCGCTTCCCTGGTGGGATAATTATTATGATAAAACAAAGCTGGGTGAAGGCAATGATGGTAATGAAGGAGGGCGGGCGATTTTACACAGAGGGTCAAAGAGGGAGACTTTGAACTTGACCTGTGTGAGATGAAGACAATGCATGGAGACTTGAGCAGATGAAACAGCAAACGGAGGAGGCCTGGGGTAGGAATGAGCCTATCATTTGCAAGAAATGGCATGAGGGCCAGTGTGGATGAGGAGTAGGGGAGGAGGGAATTGGCTGTGGAAAGGTTGGGGAAGGTCAGATCATGGGGGTAAAATTAAGTAGGTCAGAGTTCTAATGGAAATGGCAAGGCTTGGAAGGGGTATAGCAGGAAAGGCAGGTAGATTGCTTTGTTTTATATGGGTCACTCTGACTGCTGTGTGGAGGGTTGACTACATGAGATGTTAGTGATGGTCAAGAGTCTAAGTCAGGGACTTGCGTCAGAGTCCAGTGTTAAGACTTCATCTTCCAGTGCAGGGGGTGTGAGTTTGATCCCTGGTCCAGGAACTAAGATCACACATGCCTCATGGCCTGGAAAGCAAAACATAAAACAGAAGCAATTATTGTAACCAATTCAGTAAAGACTTTAAAAATGGTCTATATCAAAAATAAAAAATCTTTAAAAAAAAGTATAAGGAAGGGGCTGGTCTGAAAGCTGGTGCAGTGGACAGAGGAGATGATGCTCTGAACTAAGTGTGAGGGTGGAAGACACAAGAACAGCCCAGTCGGGCTTATTGTGAAGGCATTTCAGCCATGCTCATTAGCTTGAGTCAGAGGGGAGAGGTCAAAGCACTGGCCTGATCTAAGTGTGGAAGGTGTTTGGCTGTCAAGACAGATGGAAAGAAGGAAATGGTGTCTGAGATTTGTGGGTGCCAAGGAAGAGAGGCTGAGATGAAAGGCTAGTGTTTACAGATGAGGACTAAACAAGAGCTGTGAGAATGGGCCAATCCATTGAGAACCACGTGCGATTAAACAGTGGAATTAAAACAACTGATGAAGATGAATGGCAGGTATGATAATGTTGCAGGAAGGGGGACCCCTTCCAGGGCCCAAAACTGAGCTCTTGTCTAACACTCAGAAATAAATTGTCCGAGGAGACACATATGCTTTGTTGACAAAGCAAGGGATTTTACTTGGAAAGGGCACCCGGGTGGAGAGCAGTAGGGTAAGGGAACCCACGAGAACTGCTCTGCCGCGTGGTTCACAATCTCAGGTTTTATGGTGATGGGATTAGTTTCCAGGTGGTCTTTGGCCAATCATTCTAATTCAGAGTCTTTCCTGGTGGCGCACGCATCACTCAGCCAAGATGGATGCTAGCAAGAAGGGTTCTAGGAAGTGGATGGACACGCGGTGTCTCCTTTAGACATTTCCCAAATTCTTCCGGTTGGTGGTGGCTTATTAGTTCCATATCCCTTATCAGGATCTCTTGTCATAAAACTACTCATGCAAATGGTTACTATGCTGCCTGGCCAGGGTGGGCAGTTTCAATCAGTGTGCTTCCCCTAACAATAACAGTAAAAAATTGTAGCCAGAGAGTAGAACATTATGTCTTTATTTTAGAGGCAAAGCAGTTCTGAGTTGGTGGTCCTATCTGTTATTTGGAAGTTTTCATCCTCACTCAATAAAGACCATCTAGATCCCCATCATTTTTCTTTTTTCTTTTTCCATCTGTGTTAATTACAGTCATTATGTTCCATTGGTTTAGATTTTGTACCTCCTGATTCATCCTGCTTCACTCCTCACTTTAAATTCCTGGATTGATATATTAATGAGTCTTTTAACTTTTCATCCATTTACATCATCATTTAAGCACTTTCAGTTCGGTGGCTGATTAATTTCCTTCTAGTCTGGAAACGGAAATCTTCTCATTACCTACTGCTTTCTTCTCTCTTCTATGATGTTATGATTCTCTGAATAACCTTGAAGGTAACCTTTCTGTGGCTTGATCTGATCCCTACTGCCTCTCATCCTCAGATTGTCTCCAAAAAGCCTGCCTCATTCTCTCAGGTAGGACGCAGACATGGATAACCAGAGGGCATAGACTGGGGCCAAGCAGATGTGGGTTGGAGGTGAAAGCCGCTACAGAACCAGAAGGCAAGAAAGTGTGGAGTTGGTGGAATGGACGAATTTGATTTTTCAGGTTAGCACCACAAAAGATAGAGGGCCCTCTTTACTACCCCTCAAGCCTACAAAAAGCCTCTTTCTTACTAAAATGGTTATTGCATGTCTCTCCTCTTGGACCTTCAACAACTCCTCCCTCTTCTGATTCTCAGCTGATAACTTCACATATTGTATCTCAGGAGGAAATAGAAAATCAAACAGAACTACCTCATTTTACCACCACCGAAACTTATCAGCTGACTTTTTCTTTGGACATTTACTCTATCCTCTCTTCTTGAATGATGTTGCTGTCTTTATCCACCTCTCCTATTGCTCTTGTTCTCATCTTCTTCCACAAACAATCTCTTTTTAAAAAATTAATTAGTTTGGCCATACCAGGTCTTAGTTACGGTACCTGAGCTCTTTAGTTGCAGCATGCAAGATCTAGTTCCCTGACAAGGATCAAACCCAGGCCCCCTCCACTGGGAGCATAGAGTCTTACCCACTGGGCCACCAGGGAGTCCCTTCACAGCCAGTCTTGGTCATTTACATCAATCCCCTCTTCTCCACTCCCATTCACTCCTCATTGCACTGCAATCCTGTTTCTGGCCCCCACTCTACTGCATTTATGTAAGCTTCCAATAACTTTCTAAGAACTAGACAAAACAAATAATGTTCAGACTTAAATTTTGCCCAGTTTTCTCTTGGTATTTCATTTACTTCTGGGAACTTCTGGTGCAGCTGGGATTCAGTAAGCCCATTACAGTTCTTTCTCCATAGTAACTATGACTACAGTCACTGTTCAAAATATAGAATAGATGTCTGAAAAATAAACAAAAAGCAGGTAGATTGCTGAGGGGAGTCAAATATACTGATATGGCAATGCCATGGACATTTAATACTCTGAGATAAATTCTGTCTTTCTGGCCAGAAGACTAGAATATAAACTTCTGTGAACTGAGAAATATGGGGGAAATTGCCATTTGTCGCTTTTCCTCTCATGGCTTGTCAAGGGTGGGTTCCCAGTGGAGCCCATGGTGTGGGTGGCACTGTAAGCTTAAACTAATGGGCTGTGTCCTTTGACTTTAAGAACTGGGCAAAGCAGCCCCTGCCCTCAAGGCTTCCCAGTGGCTCAGTGATAAGGAACTTGCCTGCCAATGTAGGAGATGCAGGTTCCATCCCTGGTTTGAGAAGATCCCCTGCAGGAGGAACTGGCAACCCACTCCAGTATTCTTGCCTGGAGAATCCCATGGACAGAGGAGCCTGCAGGCCACAGTCCATGGGGCCCCAAAGAGTCAGACACTTTGTGAGCACACACACATGCATACACAGCCCCTGCAATCAGGAGAGTATGGAAGTCCTATTTTCTTTCTCTATTTTTAAAATTTATTTTATTATTATTATTAATTCTTTTCTCTTCAGTTTGTCTGGGGTGGCCACAGTCATGGGAATTATGCAGAGGCAGCAGGGGCAGGTGAAACTCCAAGATAAACGCCATCCTTTTGGTCAGACGCTCCTGAAAGGAATCTCTTGCAACAAGAGAATGTGAGAGAAGTCCTGGGGAGGAGCAATTTGGAGAGGGGGTTCCCTAATTTTCTGACTGAATGAATATAACTTTCAGGATTACTCATGAGCTGTAGTTAAGTTAGACCCAAAGGAGCACAACATCTCACAAAATCTTTGAGCACTGACCTTTATTTTACACTATTACCCAGGTCTCAGGCTTACCGCTGAGTGGCACAGGCTCACAACAGACCCAAAGTTAATATCAACGTTTTGACAATTGAACTGGCATTGGAACCTTCATCCCTGGATTACAAGGCAGAAATTCCCATCTGAAAACTATGGGTTGTGTGCCTGGTAAAAGTAACAGACAAAAATCAACATTCTCTCGAGGATTTAACCAGAATCTAGACTCTACACAACATAAAACTAAAAATTTCCAGGATATAGTCAAAAATTACTCAAATTACCAAGAACTAGGAAAATATGACTAATTCCAAAGGGAATGAATAATTGACAACTGGGATGACCCATATGTAAACAACTATCAGATAAAGATTTTAAAGCAGCTATTATACGTAAGTTCCGTGAGATAAGAATAAAAACACACTTGAAATTAATGGAAAGATAAAAATTCTTGGAAGAGAAACAG
The DNA here is from genome assembly GCA_006410635.1 of Cephalophus harveyi. Lineage (NCBI taxonomy): Eukaryota > Metazoa > Chordata > Mammalia > Artiodactyla > Bovidae > Cephalophus > Cephalophus harveyi. Next base: position 201,119 of record SJYT01050971.1, on the reverse strand, counting down.
AAATTGTAAAAAAAAAAAAAGAAAGAAAGAAAGAAAAGTTATACTATCTGAAATGAATTATTACTCCTTAATTTTAAGAATTCTCTCCCTCTACCTTCCACTATGCAACCCCTTTCACATTTTTAATCTAAATCGGTTGAATCCCTCTGTCTTCTGCATCATCTTCTCTTTGTTCACTTGTCCCATGCTTCTGCTCTTGGTATTCTTCTCTGTTCACTACATATTTTCATCTGAACGTTTATATACGACTTATCTACTTTATCATTTCTTCCTCTTGACCTGTCATTCATTCTTTGTACTATTGTTCAGCCCTTTTGCTTTCCACACTTCACAGAAGTTGCTCCTATTTAGGTCATCAATAAAACTGTTCATGACTAAATGTAATGGACAATTGTCAGTTCCCTTTATTTATACTTTTTTTCTCATTATGCCTCTATTAGCTATAGTGCTGGGCAGAATGGATGCTTAATGTATTTATTGGTTGATTAAATAAAGAGCTATTCCCTCAGTTCCTGTATAAAGACTTTCCTATTAAAAAAAAAAAAAAATCTCTTTGCCATTTCTTACCATTGCTTTAGTTTTCCTGTATGAATTCCTCTTCCTTTTCCCATCTTTTAATTGTCAAGATTCACCATTTTATCTTCAGCCCACTGGCCTTTCCTGTTGACACATGCTCCTAAAGACCACCCACTCTCCTAATTTTACTGGGAGGATACATACTATCGACACACAAATTATTTATCTGCAGTTCTAAATGTCTCCCAAGCTCAAATTGAGAGATTTCACATTCAAGCTTCATAATTACAGCATCCTCGGCCAAAACCAGGTATTTCTCCTGTGTTGTAGCACAGTTGGTATCACCAACATCTTCCTGGTACCCAAGGAAGAAATCTGAGAGAAACATCCTTCTCCTTCATCCTGGCCATACCTAATCACAGAATTTGCTGATTTTACCGCCTAAGTATTTCTTAGTTTCTTCTCTCTTCTCTCTCCCCACAGTTACTGACTAATTCAGGCTTAATCCTTTCCTGATGGACAAAAATTGCAATCTACCCCTTGAGTGTTTCAACTTCTATTCTTTTTTTCCTACAGTTCCAAACAAACAGCTGCTAGGAAAAGTTCTTAACCACAGAATTATCATCATCTCCTTTTCTTAATATCCCTAAATAGCCATGACTCTCTGTCTAATAATTCCCAAGGCGGTGTTATCTCCCCTATGAAGGCCTCCCCAGGTTTCTTTCTTGCTATTTCCTGCTTCACACTTTAAGCTCTAGCAATAGTAAACTGCATAGAGCTATCAAAATAACCCAGCTGCTATGATTTCATCAACATCTGTTTTGGTATGTCTGTTATCTGTAATATCCTTCTGCCATCCTATCTCAGCAAATAATAAACATAATAATCATGTTTACTGAGCACTTACTATATCTGGTACTATACCTTGCTCTTGATACATACCATTATTGCATTTAATCCTCAGAAATACTTTCATATAGGTATTGTAGAACTATTATTATCTTCATTTTAGAGATGGAAAACCAAGGAATAGAGAGGTTTAAGTGACTTACACAAGAAAGAAGAGACCCAGGATCTGAATCCAGAAATTATGACCACATAAACTGTACACATGCTCAGTCACTCAGTCATATAATATCCGATTCTTTGCCACCCCATAGACTGTAGCCCACCAAGCTCCTAAGCTCTAGAGTGCTGCACTTCACTATACCCAAAGAGTTTCTATCCAACTCTGGACACTCAGTTTAAGCATCACTTCCAAGAAGACTTCCTTGAATAACACCATCACCCTTCTAAACTTGAGTTAGAAGGTCTGCTGTTCTCCCAGAGCACTTTGCACATCTCTTTTAACAGGGGCCATCTTGCAAGGCAATTAGCTGTTCACGTGTCTTTTGCTTGCTCTAGCTGCAACTCTTCAGTGGCAGGGATTATGTTTTACAGACTTTTGTATCCATAACTTCCTGCAAAGTACATCTGAGAGTAGTTGCTCAATAAGCAGTTGCTCAATAAGTAGCTGCTCAGCAGGCTTCCCAGGAGGTTCAGTGTTTTTTTTTTTTTTAAAAAAAAAAAAACCTGCCTGCCAATACAGGAGACATGGGTTTGACTCCTGGGTCAGGAAGATCTCCTGGAGAAGAAAATGGCAACCTACTCAAGTACTCTTGCCTGGGAAACCCCATGGAGAGAGGTGCTTGGCAGGCTAAAGTCCATAAGGTCACAAAGAGTTGGACACAATTTAGCAACTAAACAACAATAATCACTAAATGCAAACAGCTCTCTCTGGCTCAGAACTCTAAATAATTGCTGAACATCTCTGTTTGAATCTCTTCAGTACTTAAGAACAACTTGGATCAAGCAAAATTCATGCATTCTCCTTACTACTGCCCTAAGTCATTGTTATCCCCGCGATTCTTTTCTTGATTAATGTATATCAATGTATATCCAGTTAACAAATCAGAAACCTGGAAATCATCCAAGGTTTGTCTCCTTCATGCTCAATAACTCATTGATCAGCAACTGCTCTCATTTGTATCCTCTATGCTGTGTGCTTTGCTTAGTCGCTCAGTTGTGTCTGACTCTTTGAGACTCCATGGACTGTAGCCTGCCAGACTCCTCTGTCCATAGGATTCTCCAGGCAAGAATACCAGAGTTAGTTGCCATGCCCTCCTCCAGGGGATCTTCCCAACCCAGCGATCGAACCCAGGTCTCCTGCATTGCAGGAGGATTTTTTACTGTCTGAGCCATCAGGGAAGCCCAAGAGTAATGGAGTAGGTAGCCTATCCCTTCTCCAGGGGGAACTTCCCAACCCAGGAATCAAACCGGGGTCTCCTGCATTGCAGGCGGATTCTTTACCAGTTGAGCTACCAGGGAAGTCCTGTATCCTCTATGCATCTTGTAAATCCTTTCCCTTTCCCATGATCCCACTGTGCTTCTCTCCATCCCAGTAATTATGAGAAAATACTGTGGTTATTTATACTTATCATTCTCTCTCTCCCTGCCACTGGTTTGTAAACTTCTCGAGAAAAAAAAGGGTAAACTGCTCATTTTTGTACCCCTAAGTCCCATCTCTTGAGTGATGATGACTTGGGGCATGGATGAAATGACCCATCTCATTTCCTAGTACCTACTAGCTTACACTTTGCAATAACTTAAAGAGGAAACTTCTCTTGCCAGGGATTATGCCAAGGATAATCATTAGAGCTGTTCATTAATATTCCACTTCTTCTCTCCTTCTCGGTGTATGGTACGGTTGCAATTCCCTGCCAATTTTGAAGTTAAAGCAGCATGAGTTGCTTTAGCCAGTGCAATAGCAGTGATTGGGCGATCTCTGGACAGAAGCTTTAAGGGACAGACCCAAAGTCACCACATCCCCTTCCTCTTGCTCCTGTGATCAGGGAAATCTGAGTGAATGGAGCCTTTGGCACATGAAATATGAATAAGAAATAAACTTTTGTTACATTAAGCATCTGGGGTTTTAGGATAATTTGTTACTGCGACATAACCTAGCCCATCTTGACCAGTATGGCATACCTGGGGACTAGCATTTTTCTCTTCTGGAGGAGTTAGTGTTCAGGGAAAATCATACTGCATGCCCCTATCTTGTCGCATAGATGTTTTTATCCAGATGAATTCAGGTTAAAATTAGCACCAAGGGAAGCCTTGAAATGGAACTCAAGTCCCAACTTGGCAATATTCAACCTAAGAATTATGTGTGGAATGAAAAGGGTAATCGTATTTGCCTTGAAGGATAATTATGAGCTAATTGTATGTAAGAACAGAGTAACCACATCTATCCATATACGTCTTCTTTTCTATGTACTGAGTGTGCAATACACAGGGTGAGCCAGTCAAGGATAATATGCCTTCTGGAGCACTGCTAGAGCAACCAAAGGATTAATGCCACAAATATCTGATTGGGGTTACTTAATTAGGACATTAAGTGAAAAGTTTGTCCCCCAAATAGCTCAACATGGAAAACAGGATAATGTTATAACCAACTTATTAAGTATTTACAGTCTGCCGTGCGCCACTAATTATTGTCAACATCCTAGGAGAAAGCTCTTGGTATTAATATTTCGATCTCCGATTCCTCCCCGTGAGAAGAAATAAACAGTTGAGCCTGAGTCACCCATCATTTACCAAACTGCCCACTCTTCTTCCACAAGGAATCAAGTGTCCAGACAATGCCAGAATTTTCAGGCATCACTGGAGATCAATACGAGCTCCCATCTATTACTGAATTCCCTCTCAGGTCACCATGCTGTTTTATGCGGCTTCTTATCCTTTCACATTTTCTTTTCAGGTTCTTTTATTCTTATTTTCTCTCTCCTAAACATCATCCACTTCTTTTGTCCACCATTTTCCTGCTTTTTTTGCTTTCACTTATCCAGGAAGGAAATATTTTCATCCTCTAAGAAATCTGTCATGGATCACAAAAGGCTTCATTTTGTTTCAGCTTGGATGACTTCTTTCCCTCCAGGAGTAAACCACACTCTCCTAGTGGGGTCCCTTCGGTTTGGGAACCACAGCACACACCCAGATCTAGTGCCACCTCCTCCACTGAGCCCTTCTTGATTTCTCTGGGACAAAATCACCTCTGCATCAGGCAGCACTTGCTTCTCTTCTCTGTATCAGCACCACATGATTGTCTTATGATTTCCCCTTCTTAAAGATCTGTCTCCTATGCTAGACATAAAACTTCCTTAAGGCAGAGAAATTGTTTTATTCATCTTTATAGCTCTGCTCCCTCTCAGAGTCTGGCACATTGTTTTTAGGATGAAGACTATTTAGTCCCACCTGATGCTGGGAGGGATTGGGGGCTGGAGGAGAAGGGGACGACAGAGGATGAGATGGCTGGACGGCATCACTGACTCGATGGATGTGAGTCTGAGTGAACTCCGGGAGTTGGTGATGGACAGGGAGGCTTGGCGTGCTGCGATTCATGGGGTCTCAAAGAGTCGGACACGACTGAGCGACTGAACTGAACTGAACTGAACTGATGCCGTAGAACAGAAGCCTCAAATTGCAGCCCTGGGGCTGGATAACACCAGCAGACATGTTCTGTTTGGCCCACAAAGAGTTGCCCAGCACAAATCTTAAATATTTTCAGTTAATTGCCAGTTTTAAGAGGAGAGAGATTTATCATTTCTAAAAATCCAGGTTTCTAGCTCTATCTTTTAAAAAAAAAATGACACATCAGAGATTGGTGACAAAGAGCTCATATTCCAACATTAAAGCAACCGCTCTAGCAGACAGCGGCCTCCGTCTCTGGAGTGACCACCACGTTCCTGGTCTCCAGCTGACCACAGAGTGTCAAGACTGGTGTAGGCAGCCCATAAACCATCAGAACAGCACCGGAATGACGGGCTCCGCAGGGACAGTTTGCAGGTTTCAGGACAGAGCGGTCCTCTGATTGTCAGACCAGCGATGAGGGATTAATGCTGACACGGGTGGGGACCTCTGGCCCGGGAAGAGGGCTGGCTCTCGCTCGCCCCAGGGTAGGATTGCTTTGGTAATGGCTGCTTCAAACCAGAGTATCCGCTTCATTCTGCTGGCTCAGGAAAAATCCACTCGGAGTTCAGCTTCCAGTTTTAAGGTGTGCGGATTTAAATGACGAGTCGCTTTTCAATCCAGATCCCTTCGAAGCCTAGGGGCTCAGTGAATTTGGGGGTGTGACCCAGGAATATTACTCATGTCAAAGCACTGGTATCTTGGTTTGTGTCTTCACCTTGATTTTTCTCCTTTCCTAGCTCTTCTCACTTCCCTCCCACACTTCATAACTAAATGTATTTCTGTCTTCATGCTAATGACCTCTAGAAATTTCTTGATCATACCTATATTTTAATTGTATTCATCTTTACTTTTTATCTCTACACATCTTTCATATTGGAGAGTTGTTAGAAGTAGAAAAAGTAAGTGCATAAAAAACATGAATGCCTCTTCAGGTTATGAAGATATGTTTTTTGTAAACTTTTCAGAAAATAAAGTATAAAAAATCAAAATCATCCAATCTTCTTTTTTCTATAATTATATTTCACAATTGGAGTCTTGTCAGATTACTTTGTCCTGCTATAGTCACTTTACTTCATCTTATGATCTTTTCCCCAAATTATTTAAGAATACTTTCAGTGGAAATATAGTCCTCCCCCTGTGGAGGTATTAACAAATATGCAGCTTTTTCCCTATGTACATTGAAGTCATATCTTATTTTTCACTTTATAAGAAAATCTTCACCTTAAAATTTGAGTCTTTCCTGTTGGTTCAGATGGTAAAGAATCTGTCTGCAATGCAGGAGAACCAGGTTCAGTCCCTGGATTGGAAAGATCTCCTGGAGAAGGGAATGGCTACCCGCTTCAGTATTCTTGCCTGGAGAATTCCATGGACAGAGGAGACTGGCAGGCTACAGTCCACAGGGTCGCAAAGAGTTGGACAGGACAGCAATTTTCACTCACTTTTGCCTTAAAACTTAACTCACTGCTTGGAATAGATTTCTCAAGATGATCCACTTGCTCAAAAATCCACTTGTTTAAAAAAATGATGATGTATGTTGCCAAGTCACATTAAGAAAGTCCTTTTCTGTTGCATCTTTGCTTGCTGGTTATCAGAACATATGGCTATCTCACCTACTTCATGAAATTTAAAACTCTTTAATAACTAGGTAGTTAAAAATATTGTTTTAGTTTGTACTTATTTGATTATTAGTGCAGCTGAACATTTTCCTATATATATTGCCCAATGTATTAATTTTAATTTTTAAGAATCCTTAATTGTTAATATCCATTGCTCACTTTTCTATTGGCACATTGAGGGTTTGTTCTAATCTCAAGTATTCTTTCTACATTTAAGATATTTAAGATATTGAGCCTATGCCTGTTATATCTGCTGCAAATATTTCTCCCAATTTGTCAGTGGCCTTATTTTTTATGATATTTTCACATATATGTTTTTAATTTAGCATAGCCCATCAATTTTCCTTTCCTTTTATACTTAAAAGTCCTTTATAAAAATGGTAATTATATGAGAGGATAGAGGTGTTAATAAACCTTAGTCTAGTAATCATTCTGCAATATATACGGATATCAAATCATCACCTTATACACCTTAAATTAACACGTTATATAACAATAATAGTTCAATTAAAATGGTGGGGGCAGGAAGTGAACTTTTTTTTAAAAGCCCTTTATAAACCCAAGTTAAATGTGTGCTAAGTTCTTTCAGTAGTGTTCAACTCTTTATGACCCTATAGACAGTAGCCCACAAGGCTCCTCTGTCCATGGGGATCCTCCAGGCCGGAACACTGGAGTGGGTTGCCGTTCCTTTCTCCAGGGGATCTTCCCAACCCAGGGATCAAACCCACATGTCTTAAGTCTCCTGCATTGGCAAGCAGGATCTTTACCACCCGCACCACTTGGGAAGCCCAAGAGATAAAGAGTCACATGTACTTTATTCAAGCATATTTTGATTACAAGTTTTACATTTAATTTTCCAATCCACTTCATATTTATTATGGTTCGCAGTGCCAGGTGAAGGTTAACTAAAATGATTTCACCATCGAAAGGAAAACCTGCTGCGGAGTCAGGCTCTCCCACTGGAGGGGAGAGCTATCAAGGCAGGGAAGGTGTCTGCCCCCCTGCGAAGCCGGAGACTGCATTTCTTTTTTCCTAATAATATTTTTTTATTGGAGTATAATTGCTTCACAATGTTGTGTTAGTTTCTGCCGTACAATGAAGCGAATCAGCTCTGTGTATACATGTAGTGCCTCCTTCTGGGACTTCCCTTCCATTCCATCCATCCAGGTCACCGTAGAGCACCGAGCTGAGCTCCCAAAGCTTTACTATCTGACAGTGTTGCAAGGGGAAATGACATTTCATGTAGTGCTTGGTATATAGTGGCCGGAAAGGCCACCAACACATTTCCAAATAGTTATTTTAAAATGAGATTCGGTGCTTGATGCTTCTTTATTGTGAAAGAAGCTATCTAGGTCTGTTGAATGCTGGTGAATGCAATTTGCTGATTTCTCTGTCATTCATCTTTATTGCTGTCATAAAGTCTTGCTTTAGAACAAACAAATACATTGGTTGAATCATTCATCTTTTTGGAAATGTTTCTCATTTTAAAAATTCTTTTAGGTTCATTCAATAGTTTTATGAATTTATTTCTATTCCAGGTACTACTGGGATCTCTGCTGTGATTGTGTTAAATGTAAAAAATTAAATTTGGTATTAAAAATTAATTTGTGACACTATGACATCTTTAGAATCTTGATTTGTCCACAAGGGGGAAAAAAAAAAAAACAAACAGCTAACCTTTACGAGAGGCTTCCCTGGTAGCTCAGATGGTAAAGAATCTGTCTGCAATGAGGAGACCCGGTTCCATCCCTGGGTTAGGCAGACCCCCTGCAGAAGGAAATGGCAAACCATTCCAGTTCTTGCCTAGATAATTCTATGGACCAAATATTTATGAGAGTTTACAGCATGCTACTTTCAGATCCAAAATATTTTCACCTATCATTTCTTATAATCTCCCTAACAGTTTTCAGATGGAGAAGGAAATAGCAACCCACTTCAGTACTCTTGCCTAGAGAATTCCGTGGACAGAGGAGCGTGGTGGGCTGCTGTCCATGGGGTTGCACAGAGTCGGACACAACTGAAGCGACTTAGCAGCAACAGCAGCACAGATTGAAAAGTAGCCGTTTCAAAAAATATTTCTATACATTTGAAATTAACACATTGTAAATCAACAATACTTCAATTTAAAAAAATAAGCAAAAAAATAAAGTGCAGCCAAGGTTTAAAAAAACCAAACTACTGGTTACCAGTGGGAAAAGGGTGGGCTAGGGGCAAGTTAGAGGCCAGAGACTAAGAGATACAAACTAGTATGCATATAGGCAACAAGGATATATAGTAATTCCCCTACATACAAGCCATCAAGTTGTGAATTTTCAAAGATGTGCAGATGAGTTCCATCAGCACCAGCCATGAGTGAAATTTGAGATTGCCCTCCGTCTCCTATTGCTGACCATCCTTCAGCTCTACCATCTCCCACATCCTCTCTCTCCTCCAGTCAGTAACTCTTCTTACCTGTTCACGCAATGGCAGCCTCTGTGTGTCAGCTCTTGCACTGTACTATTCTACTTTCCAAGGTATAGTACTGTGAGATCAAAAATATTTTCTTTATTTTTTATATTTGTCTTTTACATATTATTTGTGTGCAAAGTATTATAATCCTATTACAGTACAGTACTGTATAGGCAATTGTGTTAGTTGGGTACCTAGGCTGACTTTGTTGGGCTTATGAACATATTCTTGGATGGAATTTGTTTGTATATAGGGTGGAACTTCCTTGTCTTATATAGCACAGTGAATTACGGCCATTAACTTATAACATTTTTAATGGAGTATAATCTACTTTGGCCACATGATGTGAAGAGCTGACTCATTAGAAAAGACCCTGATGCTTGGAAAGATTGAAGGCAGGAGGAGAAGAGGGTGACAGAGGATGAGATAGCTGGATGGAATCACCAACTCAATGGACATGAGTTTGAGCAAACTCCAGGAGATAGCAAAGGACAGGGAAGCCTGGTGTGCTGCAGTCTAAGGGGTTGCAAAGAGTCGGACACAACAGAGTGATTGAACAGCAAATCTATAAAAATGCTGAATCATCTATAAAAACACAGAATCACTATTCTGTATATCTGAAACAAATAATATTGTAAATCAGCTATACTTCAATTTTTTAAAAAGTGAGAAAAAATCACTGGCAGTGATGGGGAATAAACAAAAATGTTGTTGTTATGATCATTTCTCAATATATCAAATCACCATGTTGCATGCCTAAAATGAATCCAGTGCGATATGTCAGTGAAAGTGAAAGTGTCAGTCACTCAGTCGTGTCCCACTCTTTGTGGACTGTAGCCATCAGGCTCCTCTGCTCATAGGATTCTCCAGGCAAGAATACTGAAGTGAATTTCCATTTCCTTCTCCAGGGGATCTTCTTGACCCAGGGATTGAACCCAGGTCTCCCACATTGCAGGCAGACTCTTTACTGACTTAGCCACCAGGGAAGCTATATGTCAATAAAATTGGTTAAAAAAAAAAAAAAGGAAGAAAAATCAATAAATGAGTAAACTGTAAATATGAAAAAACTCACTGGCTTAGTAATCACATTTTTTTTCAGCACACAGTTATCACAGTTCATGCTCTCTACCTCTTTCTTGTCTTCTGAGTGTCACGTTTTTTTGTAGTTTCCATTTCATTCTGAATTTTTCTTTCTAGATCTGGTTTGCCATCTTCATTTTACATATACACAATTAGCCATATTCTGCAATTTTGAAGTTTAAAATGCATTGACTTGAATCGTCATGTTTATTAAGGAAACAGTATGAGAACTTAGGTGACCTTTGTGTGATCTACGGTACAATTTTCCACCCCAACCTCCCAAACTGGAGACAGGTCACTTCTCATGTAGACCCTGGAGAGAAATGGAAAGGCAGGACCTGTACGATGTGGAGAAGAGAGGAGAGGGACCAGAAGGGAAGTTTCAGGATGAAATTCCACCTCCATGTTTAACTCCAAAAACCCGAGAATTTATCATTTGATCCCTTTAAAATTATTGAGCACCTGCTGTATGCCCAGCAAAGAAACCTGAAACTTGATCCTTGATCTGGGAGAGGGTATGCATCTGTTGAGATTATACAATTGGGGAGGAGGAAGAAAACTCAGGTCCTAAAGATCCCCAGGCTATGTCAGGGAAGAGTGGCAGCTGTCTCTGCCTTTCCTTCTATGGAAGTAAATAATCTTTCTGACTTACTTCATTCTGTATGGCAGACTCTAGGTCCATCCACAGCTTTCCAGATGACCCAGTTTCATTCCTTTTCATAACTGAATAATATTCCATTGTATAGGTATCTTATATTAGCACATATATGTGGAATCTAAAAAAAATGGTACAGATAAACCTATTTGCAGGGCAGGAATCAGTTCAGTTCAGTTCAGTCGCTCAGTCGTGTCTGACTCTTTGCGACGCCATGAATTGCAGTACACCAGGCCTCCCTGTCTATCACCAGGGCAGGAATAGAGACACAGATATATAGAGTGGACATGTAGACATGGGAGGGAAAGAGAGGGTGGGACGAACTGGGAGATCAGGATTGACATATATTCACTACTGTGTGGCATGTATAAGTGCATGAATGCGTGCGTGCTAAATTGCTTCAGTCGTGTCCAGCTCTTTATGACTCTATGTAGCCCTCCAGGCTCCTCCGTCCATGGGATTCTCTAGGCAAGCATACTAGAGTGGGTTGCCATTTCCTTCTCCAGGGGAACTTCCCAACCCAGGGACCGAACCTGCAACTCTTACATCCCCTGCATTGGCAGGCAGATTCTTTACCACTAACACCACCTGCATCATCTACTAAAATAGACAGCCAGTGGGAAGCTCTGTATAGCACCAGGAGCTCAACTAGGTGCTCTGTGATGCCCTAGAGGGGTGAGATGAAGGGTGGGTGGAGGGAGGTCCAAGACGAAGGGAATATATATATATATACACACATTTAGCTGATTCACTTCTTTGTACAAAGCAATTATATTCCAATTTTTTATCCTCGAGCAGAAAAGGGCTATAATTCATGAGCCACAGGAACGGAATGACAATTCAGCTCGATTAACATAGATTCTTGAAATATGTCCAGGTTGAAGTAACTATTCTCAGCCCTCCATGAGCTGGACTTTCACCCCCAGGGGGCTTCTTAGGGTGACCCTCGAGAAGAAGACCTGATCTAAGCCTGGGGGCACCCGAGGCCCATCACGACCCAGTGCAGCAGGCCAGCTCCTGGCCATATGGCCTTCCTGAGCCTGCCGGTCTCCGATCTCTGCCAGAGTGGGCATATGCTGGGTATTCCAGAGCCTTGAGGCAACGATGAAAATGTCAGGGAGCCAGTATGAGGTTAAGCTTCTATTTCTCTTTATGGCAGGAGTAGAAATAGAACTGGGAGAAATAGCAAATGCTATTATTGCTGCTAATGCATGGCAGGTGGAGGTCAGGACATATGAGATAAAGCTTTGGGGCTTTCTGAGGTGCGATCTGTTTATACTTATAAAATAGGCTTTAAAAATGTCTAACAAGGAAGAATCTGCTATAGTTATAGACCTCACCCACTTGACTTCAGTGATGCTTATTTTCTCCATTTTCTTAGGAAACAATTATCAGTGAACTTCTATACAAAGCAGAAATAGAGTCACAGGGGTAGAAAACAAACGCAGTGGGGAAAGAGGGGGAGGAATACATGGGGAGATTGTCACTGACAAAAACACACTGCTATATATAAAAGATAGATAACTAATAAGACTCTGCTGTATAGCACAGGGAACTCTACTTAATACTCTGTAATGAGCTATATGGGTTCCCTGGTGGATCAGACAATAAAGAGTCTGCCTGCAATGTGGGAGACCTGGGTTTGATCCCTGGGTGGGGAAGATCCCCTGGAAGAGGGCATGGCAACCCACTCCAGTATTCTTGCCTGGAGAATCTCCATGGACAGAGGAGCCTGGTGGGCTGCAGTCTATGGGGTTGCAAAGAATCAGACACGACTGACTAAGCACACAATTGTCTATATGAGATTAGAATCTAAAAAAGAACGGATATATGTATATGTATAATTCACTTTCCTGTAAAAAGAAACTGACATGACATTGTAATCAATTATACTCCAACACAAATTAACTTAAAAAGAAGAATCTGGTTTATTGTCTTTTTTTTTCTTTTGAGGTGGTCTTGGTTGGATGAGATGCTTACAAGAATCACCCATTGCTCCAGGATTCATGCTATTATTACATATATATGTGTATGTTGTTGTCGCTGTTTAGCCACTCAGTCATGTCCAACTCTTTTCTGATTCCATGGACTGTAGTTCACAGGTTCCTCTGTCCATGGGATTTCCCAGGCAAGAATACTCAAATGGGTTGCCATTTGCTTCTCTAGAGAATCTTCCTGACTCAGGGATAGAACCTACATCTCCTACATAAACAGGCAGATACTTTACCACTGAGCCACCAGGGAAGAGTGTCAGCATATACCTACACACTAATATAATACATATAAAAAATACATATATATATATATATTTCCTTTGTTGCTATCTGGACTCTACAAAACCAAACGGCAGTTCAGCTCAATTAATTTTAGTTTACTGCCCAGCATGTAAGGGCTGAGTAAACGTACCAGTCAGAGAGAGCTGCACCCCCCAGAGGTGCTCTGACAGGCGTATTGGGAAGAAAGAGGGGAAAAGGGGCAGGGACACGGAGCCAGCCAGATGGTGGGGGCAGAAGGGGGGAATGCCTCGAAGGCCAAGTTAAAGGAAGAGCTTAGGCAGAAATTCCTGACTGTGGGGAGCACAGGGGGGTCATAAGTAGAGAGCTGTCCAGAAGAATATTGAAGATCAAGAGGTCACTTTCAATCTGGACTCTCGCTTTAAATAACAAAGAAAGAAGTCATAAACACAGCGATGCTCACCAAGAAAATGCACACTTGTTTTATTCCCAAATGAAGAGTAACTCGAGAAGGGTACTTCTTTGAGTATTGAAATGGTGCCCACTTGCCAGCATTCATTATTGCTATAAAACTTGTTTAAATGTTGTTTGTTTTTACTCTTAAGGCCTCTGATGCATTGTAATGAAACCAGTTTCATAAAAAACTAAGGCTTGTCTCTTTTCTCTTAATGCAAGAGAAATGCTAATCAATTTCACTGGTATTTCCCTTCCTTAAAATAGAATCTGAGGTATAAATGCAATATTTGATGCATCTGAAATTTAGAATGCTTTTTAAAATTCTATACATACACCCCATTCCAGGAGAGTAATTCATTTTACTAATTTTGACCAAAGAGTTAATTACCGTTTAAAAGAAACTCTTTTAATGAATGAAGATAAAATTTAGATTTTCTTCATATGTTGCAAATTGGTTACAAATAAGACAAAAGCAAGATTCAAAGCATGAGGCTCCATTTAGCTTTCAATACCTAAATTCTTCTAACAGGAAGATTAGCACAGAGCAATATTCAAGTCCTCTAAAGCATAAAGCAAAACAATATTAATTTTAAAAGGGGAGGGGGATAAAAAGAAAATGGAAACAAAGAGTTGTGTTCCCAGGCATAAGACGGGGTTTATGGGTATGCACTGCGGGCAGACATAAGCCCGTAAATGGATGTCCAGAGCGCAAGAAACAATTATCTTCACAAATAAATCTGCTTCGATTCAACCGTGGAGCTGACAGCCCTCTGTCAATGTTAAGATCGCGCCACCTTCTGGTTGCCATGTGTATTACAGGCATTCCTACTGTACAGACAGAAGCATTTCTGTTTTAAGCAAAACTTAATATTGAAGGGAAATGGCAGACAGGTTACTGTTGCTGTGCACTACCTCCCCTGGGGAAGGAATTGGGGTGAGAACACGATACAGAAAAGTACTCCAGTGACTGCTCCGCTTGAAAATCTGAGTGTGCTTTCAAGCTTGATCAACTGTATAATCATATATGATCTGCCAGGCAGGTCTGTCTGCCAGGCGGGCGCGCCGGCAAACACTGCAACTGAGAGAGCAGGTGGATTCAGTTGCCCGACTTTTCTCGGGTTGCCGCTTTCTGAACTTCTTTGAGTCGCCGAAATAGAGCTCCAGCAATCCAAGCTAGTCAGGGAAAGAGGATGGAGGGATATGCGATCACGGCCGCAAAGCTGCAAAACAACATTTTACAGAGTGAATAAGGCAAAAGGAGAAAAACAAATATGGTTTGCTAACACAAATTTGTGCACTCTAGAAAAAATGTTACGGATGATCTTATTTATAAAGCAGCAATAGAGACGCAAAGGTAGAGGACAAACGCATGGATACCAAGGGGAAAGGTGGAAGGGATGAACTGCCAGCCTGGGCTTGACATACAGACTGTGCTGCATGCCTAGTCACTCAGTCGTGCCTGACTCTTTGAAACCCTGTAGACTGCCAGGCTCCTCTCCCTGAGCTTCTTCAGGCAAGAATGTTGGCTGCTACTGCTACTGCTAAGTCACTTCAGTCGTGTCCGACTCTGTGCGACCCCATGGATGGCAGCCCACCAGGCTCCCCCGTCCCTGGGATTCTCCAGGCAAGAACACTGGAGTGGGTTGCCATTTCCTTCTCCAGGGGATCTTCCCGATCCAGAGATGGAACCTGGGTCCCCTGTATTGCAGGCAGATTCTCTACTGTCTGAGCTACCAGGCAAGCCCATATATACACCAGGCTCTTCTGTCCATGAGATTTTCCAGGCAAGAATTCTGAAGTGGGTTGCCATTTCCTTCTCCAGGGGATCTTCTCAACCCAGGGATCAAACCCGGGTCTCTGGCACTGCAGGCAGATCCTGTACCGACTGAGCTACAAGGGAAGCCCCAATATATATACACTACTATGTATAAAATAGATAACTAATGTGAACCTTTTATAAAGCACAAGGAACTCTACTCAATGTTCTGTGGTGACCTTAAAGGGGAAGAAAATTAAAAAGAAAAAAGATGGGATATATGTGTGTGCATGTATATGTCTGACTCTCTTTGCTGTACAGCAGGAACCGCCATAGCGGTGAAAATCAACTATACTCCAATTGAAAAAAAAACCCAGCCCACATCATCATGGAAGCTAACTATAGGACAACTGTTAACACACAATTATGTCCAGATAATAATTTGGGGAATTGCACTCTGTTGAATTTCCTCCGTAGACTCGCTTGGGTCAATTGTGGGATGTGTCCTTGGCAGTCTTGGCTGGAGAGGTTAGCGCAGCAGAGACAGGACACCCTTGCTGGAGGATCCATGGCCCTCTGAGGACCCATGACCACCCATTTTTACACCTGTATCTGCTAGAGTTTACACAAGAAGTTCTAGTGTTTGAAAAGGTATTCATAAAAAACAAGTATAATTTCTTCCATATACGTTGCTTGAGGTGTTGCTTGTCTTAAAATTAGCCTTACAGGCCTGGTCAGTAGAGACATGGGGGTCACTCATCTTTAGGAAAGGAAAGAAGGGCTGGAGTGAGGGGTACTACTGTCAGAACAAGCCAGCTGTCCTAGAAACCACAGGCCCACCAGCCGCTGTGTTTACACAGCTTGAGTGTTGAACCCAGATTATTATGTCTGTGCGTCACCTTTCCCAGCCTAAGTCTGAGCCCTGGGGAAGCAGGAAAGCATGGCAGTCTCTTGCAATGCTTTGTCTCCAAAAAGAAACTATGGACATCAAACGTCCAAAAAAAATAAAGATTAGCTGTATAAACCTTGAAATCCTATGTCATTCATAAATGCAAATAAATATATTGGCCTCTGTATTTTCATAGAGACAAATATATTGTTATAGGCAGAGTAAGCCCTATTGAGTAACTGTTCTTTACACGTTATCATTGTAGACTGTTAAGATTTCGGGGGTAGGCAGCCCAATGCCACACTACCTCTCACCCCTTTCTGTCTTGGGCTCACCACCCTGCACCCACACATACACTCTTAGCCCCAAGAACAAAGCAGAAAGTTAACAACTCTTTCATTAACAGAAAGAAGTGGCATTTTACTATAATGACCCAGGTGATTTCTTCAACTTGCTATTTCACCTTGCCTATGTTGTCAGAACCCATGTATATATATATATCACCCATTCATGGACATGAGTTTGAGTAAGCTCCAGGAGTTGATGATGGACAGGGAAGCCTGGCGTGCTGCAGCCTATGGGGTCACAGAGAGTCAGACATGACTAAGCAACTGAACTGATATATACATACATATTATATACATATTTTTTATCAGTTGAGCCATTTCTGCATCTACAAATTAAATGATCAAGAAAGGAGCAGTTAGGAAAAAAAGGAAATGCAGGTTTACTTTGAAAAACTACATTCACTGCTGTTACTGTGTTAAATTATGGTCATAAATTGGTATTGGGATTTGTTCTATGTAAAATTTAATTATGAAGAATAAAACCTTCGGTGATAAGTGGTGAAAGAGTACTACACACGCACACACACGCAAACAGTGAGATCAAATACAAAGGCAAATAGAGCCACTGAAAAACATTAAAAACCAGGGAGACTCAGGAGCCAGCTCGAGGGTTTTCTACCAGCCAAATCTGGGACCATTTGGGAATCAAAATAAATAATAAGAATAAAAGTTTGTGATCTGCTGACAAGCTAACACAAACATTGAGTTTACATTAATATGAGTACGTAAATAAGTTGATGAGAAGGAAAAGCTTTCCCTTACAATAGAAAGGCAGCTTATAAAGGTGAAAAAAGCGTGAAGTTAGAAAATCACCTTTTGGCAACCACCATCATCATCATCAAAATCAATTCAGAGAAGTATCCTTATTGGACACTGGAAGTTGGGGGTGGAAGTTGGAGGAGGATTATTTATAGAATTTCCTAGTATTTCTCCACAGAATACTCATTAAAGAGGGTAAAATGAGAACCTGATAGTGGAGAAACATGTGAAGCTTCCCATAGCAAAATGATCAAAGTTAGCATCACCAGCAAATGCATAAATCTAATCTGTGCTGTCTGACGTGAAGTGCTGAGAAAACTTCAGCCTCCCTTCTCTAACATTCCTGCCAAAAGTGTAAAACCTAATTCTAAATTTGTGTGAAACATCAGGCCAACCCACAATGAGAAACATCCTATAATATAATTGGCTTGTGCTCTTAAAAGTCCTGAAATACAAAAAAAAAAAAAAAAAGACTCAAAAAGACTCAAATGTTGTTCCAGATTAAAGACGACTAGAGACACAATGACTTGAATGAAACACGTGACTCTGGATTTTCTTTCTTATAAAAGATGCTAAGTCAATCGACAAAATCTGAATGAAGGTCTATAGATTAGATAATAGCACTGTCTCAGCGTTAGACTCTTGATTTTGTTTATTGTACAGAAGTTTGCTGAGGTTGTTGTTTAGTTGCTCAGTCGTGTCAGACTCTTTTGTGACCCCATGGACTGTGGCCCACCAGGTTTCTCTGTCCATGGGATTTCCTAGGCAAGAATACTCAAGTGGGTTGTGATTTCCTTCTCCAGGTTATCTTCCTGACCCAAGACTTGAACCCACATCTCCTGCATAAGCAGGCAGATTCTTTACCATTGAGCCACCAGGGAAGCCCATGTACAGAGTTACATAAAATAATTTCTTGTTTTTAGGAAGCACAACAAAGTATTCAGGGAGAAAATAGGTTTAATCCCTGTAGTTTGCTTTTAAATTACTCAGAAAAAAAAGTGGTAAATGCTAATATTTAGAGGATTGTGTGAATGCGAATTTGCTGTACCATTTCTGCAACCTTTCTACAAGTCTGACATTTTCAAAAGAAAAATTACAAATTAGTACAAAATTAATAAAATGATCATTTCTTTCAGCTCGCATAGGGCCAAATAACAGGTAATTTTTTTCATCAAAACCCAAGTCATTTTAGTCTCATGTGAACTCAGTTCCAGATGTTGAAGAGGGACTTTAGAAGCCATAGCTTTTCAGAGTAGCTACTTTATTTTTGGGGGCTCCAAAATCATTGCAGATGGTGACTGCAGCCATGAAATTAAAAGACGCTTACTCCTTGGAAGAAAAGTTATGTCCAACCTAGATAGTATTTTCAAAAGCAGAGACATTACTTTGCCGACTAAGGTCTGTCTAGTCAAGGCTATGGTTTTTCCTGTGGTCATGTATGGATGTGAGAGTTGGACTGTGAAGAAGG
>SJYT01050971.1:155238-182119 GCA_006410635.1 Cephalophus harveyi | reverse complement strand
CTCTGATACTGGGAGGGATTGGGGGCAGGAGGAGAAGGGGACGACCGAGGATGAGATGGCTGGATGGCATCACTGACTCAGTGGACGTGAGTCTGAGTGAACTCCGGGAGATGGTGATGAACAGGGAGGCCTGGCGTGCTGCGATTCATGGGGTCGCAAAGAGTCAGACACGACTGAGCGACTGAACTGAACTGAACTGAACTGTGCACTCTTAGCTGCAAAACAGCTCCCGTTTCTAGCTGAGCTTCACAGTTTCTCTTCACTTCTTTCCTTACTTTGGTCCTTTTTGCTTTTTTCTTTTTTTAACTTTTTATTGTACAGGAGTATAGCCAATGTTGTGATAGTTTCAGGTGAATAGCAAAGGGACTCAGCCATACATATACACGTATCCCTTCTCCCCCACATTCCTTCTTTCATTCAAAGAACTTTTACAGGGCCTCATTTGCAGCCAGACCATGTGAGTGATGGGTATTCAGAGTTAGACTCAGCTCCCAGTCTAAGATACACAGAGACTTCCAGTTGAGTCTATTCATAAGTACAGCAATAGTAGCAGGGGAAACAGGGAGCAAAAAAGATAACATGGACGATTTCAAGAAGGGGTATCGAAGGGACTGAAGACCTTGAGGCAAAGCAGGTGCAGCTAAGGCGTCTCCAAGGACCTGTTACCATGGGACACAGGGTTAACGGTGAAGCATGCCACTGCACCTGGAACGTGGCATCCTGGACGCCCTGGAACCGGAAGCCAAGCGGGCCTTAGGAAGCAGCACCACAAACAAAGCTAGTGGAGGTGATGGACTTCCAGTTGAGCTGTTTCAAATCCTGAAAGATGATGCTGTGAAAGTGCTGCACTCAATATGCCAGCAAATTTGGAAAACTCAGCAGTGGCCACAGGACTGGAAAAAGTCAGTTTTCATTCCAATCCTAAAGAAAGGCAATGCCAAAGAATGCTCCAACTACCGCACAATTGCACTCATCTCACATGCTACTAAAGTAATGCTCAAAATTCTCCAAGCCAGGCTTCAGCAATACGTGAACCGTGAACTTGCAGATGTTCAAGCTGGTTTTAGAAAAGGCAGAGGAACCAGAGACCAAATTGCCAATATCCGCTGGATCATCGAAAAAGCAAGAAAGTTGCAGAAAAACATCTATTTCTGCTTTATTGACTATGCTGAAGCCTTTGACTGTATGGATCACAATAAACCGTGGAAAATTCTGAAAGAGATGGACATAACAGACTACCTGACCTGCCTCTTGAAAAACCTATATGCAGGTCAGGAAGCAACAGTTAGAACTGGACATGGAACAACAGACTGGTTCCAAATAGGAAAAGGAGTATGTCAAGGCTGTATATTGTCACCCTACTTATTTAACTTAAATGCAGAGTACATCATGAGAATTGCTGGGCTGGAGGAAGCACAAGCTGGAATCAAGATTGCTGGGAGAAATATCAATAACTTCAGATATGCAGATGACACCACCCTTATGGCAGAAAGTGAAGAGGAACTAAGGAGCCTCTTGATGAAAGTGAAAGAGGAGAGTGAAAAAGTTGTCTTAAAGCTCAACATTCAGAAAACTAAGATCATGGCATGTGGTCCCATCACTTCGTGGGAAATAGATGGGGAAACAGTGGAAACAGTGGCTGACTTTATTTTGGGGGGCTTCAAAATCACTGCAGATGGTGACTGCAGCCATGAAATTAAAAAATGCTTACTCCTTGGAAGGAAAGTTATGACCAATCTAGACATCATATTCAAAAGCAGAGACATTACTTTGTCAACAAAGATCCGTCTACTCAAGGCTATGCTTTTTCCAGTAGTCATGTATGGATGTGAGAGTTCGACTATAAAGAAAGCTAACAGCCAAAGAATTGATGTTTTTGAACTGTGGTGTTGGAGAAGACTCTTGAGAGTCCCATGGACTGCAAGGAGGTCCAACCAGTCCATCCTAAAGGAAATCAGTCCTGGGTGCTCATTGGTAGGACTGATGTTGAAGGTGAAACTCCAATACTCTGGCCACCTGATGCGAAGAGCTGACTCATTTGAAAAGACCCTGATGCTGGGAAAGATTGAGGGCAGGAGGAGAAGGGGATGACAGAGGATGAGATGGTTGGATGGCATCACTGACTCAATGGACATGGGTTTGGGTGAACTCTGGGAGTTGATGGACCGGGAGGCCTGGCTTGCTGTGGTTCATGGGGTCACAAAGAGTCGGACAGGACTGAGCGACTGAACTGAACTGAACTGATGCAACTGTGCATGGGGCCAGGCTGGGGTGGACCCCACTACTCTGCTATAGAATTTGAATGCTACCACTTGGTGGTGGGGAATCCCTGGGGTCATGTTTAGATTTGTCTCTTAGAAGAAGCCCCTCTGTAATTTATTCCTTTGTTTAGTGACCATTTCCTCATTCAATGACTGTCTTAGGACAGTTGCACACGACTCCCCCCTCCCCAAAAAAGTATGGTTTCTGCTCTCCTTTTTGTGGGCTCCGTGGCTTTTTTCTTTTTGTTTTTGACACTTAAATTTGAGCCTCATTTCTTCACTAGTGGTTCAGACAATAAAGAATCTGCCTGCAATGCAGGAGACCTATTCATAAGACCTATTCATGAGTTCGATCCCTGGGTCGGGAAACTCCCCTGGAGAAGGGAATGGCTATCCACTTCAGTATTCTTGCCTGAAGAATTTCATGGACTGAGGAGCTTGATAGGCTATAGTCCATGGGGTCACAAAGAGTTGGACACGACTGAGGGACTAACCGGTTCACTTTTTTTCACCAAAGACAACTGTAAGCAGTGGTTGGTCTGCTTTATATTTATTCGCACCCCTCTTAACCTCTCCCTGGAATTCCTGAGCCTGTTGTCTATGCCTAGTTAGCAGACAGAGAAAATACTTGAAAGAAACCACAGAGCAATGTCAGGCAAATTTCATCTCTCCATAGCCAGCCCCAAAGTAGCCACCCTAAAGTATACTCAAAGCTTTATGCCCAGTTCTAGCAAGGTGATATTGAAATGATAGGATCCCCTAAAACTCATCTTTTTAATCCATTTATTAAACAATATTCCTGTCATCTTAACATTTATAAGATAAAATAATGGCATCATTTGTATAATTCTGAAATGTAGCTAGCTATTATTTTCAATTATTTTTTTTTGCCATATAGTATAATCATTTATATTTCATGCTTAGTACGCTAATTAGGTTATTAGCCTCTAGTTCTAAGTAATGTAGTATTTTATTTCATGGTGTTTGAAAGCTATCTCATACAGAATATAATTTGCACCATATAAATTCACATATTACCATGCCTTTTTAAAGTATATTTTTGCTGTAAAGGTCAGCAAGGGGGAAACACTTGACTTCCCTGGTGGTCCAGTGGTTAAGACTCTGCACTTCCCCTGAAGGGGGCATGGGTTTGATCCCTGGTTGGGGAACTAAGATCCGATGAGTTGTGTGGCACAGTAAAAAAATAAATATTAAATAAAATCAAAAAATGAATCATGGTTGTTTAGATTTTCCCAAAGAACAGAGTATGTCCTTTTACCAACGCACTTACTCTATCGACATTTGATAAGGAACTCTCCTAGGACACTGAGGAATGAGAGTTGGACAAGGAGAGGTAAAATTAAAGAGTACTCCTTTGGAAAAGTTCAGTTGGTAATTAGAATTTCCGCGATGCTAGGAAAGACTGAAGGCAGGAGGAGTAGCGGATGACAGAGGATGAAACGGTTGGATGGCATCACTGACTCAATGGACATGAGTTTGAGCAAGCTCTGGGAGTTGATGATGGACAGGGAGACCTGGTGCGCTGCAGTCCATGGGGCCGCATGACTCACACGACTGGGCGACTGAATTGAACTGAACTGAATTAGAAAAATGACAGATTTCTCTAGTAGATACACCCATAGGATTTGGAATCAAAATTTGAATTAGATCCTTAAGCAGCTACTTTCCAGCTACACAAGTTCATGCAACTTAAGGATGTTAAGGCTCAATTTCCTTGTGTGTAAAATGCAGATTTAAAAATGCCACATCAGGGCCATTTAACCTTCTTCTGCTCGCTCTTAGGCTCTCACAGTCGCCCCTCCTTATGGGGTCTTCCTCCATACACGAATCAGTCTAGATGGAGACACCTTCTGGCCCCTCTTATCTCCTGCTCAGATTGCTGTTCCTTGAAATCACAGCTCGGAATCAAGCCAAATTCACTCCACAATTGTTCGTGTCTCACTTATTTGCTTTAAGGAGTGGCAGAATGAACAAGTGACTTGCTTTGAAGTGTGGTGGTATTTGGGCTTCCCTGGTGACTCAGCAGTAAAGAATCTTCCTACAAGGCAGGAGTTGTGGGTTTGATCCCTGAGTTGGGGAGATCCCTTGGAGGAGGGCATAGCAAGCCACTTCAGTATTCTTGCCTGAAAAATCCCATAGACAGAGGAGCCTGGTGGGCTATAGTCCATAGGGTCATAAAGGGTCAGACACAACTTAGCACACATGTCATTATAATTTAATTTATTTAGTTCATTTCAACATCTATAAATACCCCTACACGTGTGCCTGCTCAGTCGTTTCAGTCATGTCAGACTCTGTGATGCTACGGACTGTGGACCACCAGGCTCCTCGGTCCATGGGATTCTCCAGGTAAGAATACTGGAGTGGGTTGCCATTCCCTTCTCCAGGGGATCTTCCTGACCCAGGGATCGAACTCACAATGTCTCCTGTGTCTCCTGCATTGTAAGCAAGTTCTTTACTGCTGAGCCACCAGGTTAGTTCCTAAATTATGATGGGAGGAGTTAATAAGTAGAACATGTGAGTTACTATCTTCTCTTTTCTTACCTTACCTCCCATACATTCCACAATTAGTTTCCTTCTAAATTGATTTCCATAATCTTTGTTCACTGATTCTTTGCGTTTCCACTGTTACTACTTTTCACTGCCTTTCAGCCCCACTACCTGCCTTCCTTTCTGGACCACTGGCAAAAGTTTCCTCATTTGTGTCTGGCCTCCCTGACTCAGGACCACCCTGTGCACGACAGCCCAGACTATTCAGCTTAAGACTATACCTGCCTTTACCATTTAAAGCTTTCTCCAACTGTAAATCAATTTACCATTTATATTCTTTATGCTTCAGCAAAAACAAATAGCTGGCTCACTAGTCATTAGATCCTTGGATGATTTCATCCTTGCTACTTTCTCCACCTGGTAAAATCCCTCTCACTTTCACATTGGCTTCAACTCAACATGGACAAGTCCAGTCTTCCCCATGCCTCAACTCAAATACCACCTGCTCCCTGAGGTCTTTGCTAATTTCCCCTCATTGTGCATAATCTTAACCCTTTAAATTCTCATAACTTCATTTTGAAGAATCTGTTCTTGAATAAGACCTTATAAAAACCCCATCATGCTGCATATCTCTTGCGAAGCTGTCACTTCTTCTACAAAATGGTATGTTTATGCAGGTTGAAGTCGCTATTATGTAAGTGCTCCCTGCAGGTCTAAATCAACTTTGTATTTCCAATGTGCTTAGCATAATAGCTTCATATTAACTTCATTCAATGAATAAAGGACGTTTATCAATCCAACCATTTATTCATTTACTTATTCAGTAAATGTTAATTCAGTGCCTACTAGGTGTGAAGCAAAGTTGAACAAAGACTGGAAGGAGAGGAGGGGGTGGGTCATTCAGATATTAATGGGAAAAACATCCCAGCAGCAGAAACAACCAGTGTTAAACCCTAAGATGTGAATGTATGGGGCACGTTTTGGGCACAACAATGGGGCAAAGCCTCTGGAAAAGCACATGACTGGGGAGAGGAGCAGGGTCTGGGCTTACAGAGAAACATGGGCAGGGAAGGGAGGTTGCATAAAACCTCGACTTTGCCTCTGGGATGAATCTGAAGCCACCGGAGGATTTGGAGTGCCATCCAGTCCTGCCCTAAGCATATTTTATTCTCATCTCTTTTTCCCTTTTTGTCCATAAAGATGGGAACCTAAGAGATTTGGGTCTGACAGAGTCCAACTCCTATGCAAGCTTGTGCTAAGTCCCTTCAGTTGTGTCCAACTCTTTGCGACCCTATGGATTGTAGCCCGCTAGGCTCCTCTGTCCATGGGATTCTCCAGGCAAGAATACTGGAGTGGGCTGCCTGCCCTCCTCCAGGGGATCTTCCCAACCCAGAGATTGAACCCGAGTCAGGCAAGAAAACTAGGGTCGATTGCTGTGCCCTCCTCCAGGGCATCTTCCCAACCCAGAAATAGAACTGGGGTCTTCTGCACTGCAGATGGATTCTGTACCAGCTGAGCTACCAGAGGAGCTCTTTAATAAATGCCAATTTATAATCTTTTATAGTTCCAATGATATACAAATACAACTCTTTCTAGTCATGTCTTAACCCATACAAGAGATTAATGAATTTTTCCCAATTTTAAATATAAGTGGAACTATTGAGTCCGCATGTGTTTTAGAAAATTTTCAAGATATTTTTTCCACTGGGCTAATAACCATGAAGTGAAAATTGCCATTTGATTCACTGGAAAGAATATTCCAGAAGGAGTCTTGTGAAATATCAAAATGGGCAGAAAGGACTTGTGAGTGAATTTTAAAGTCCTTCTCCCTCAAATATTTCCTTAAAAAAAGATATTTTGCATGGTTGGGGTTTTAGTTATTTCATATACAGATATTTTTAGAGATCTGTTGCATGCCAAGCTCTGAGAAAAATTAATGGTTGGGCTTCAGCTTGTACCCTGGAAAAGTTTTCAGTGTGGTGGATAAAACACTTTCTATGGTATTATATTACAGTATTGTGAGTTCCCGGGCTTCCCAGGTGTTGCTATTGGTAAAGAACCTGCCTGCCAATGCAGGAGAAAAAAGAGACTCATGTTCATCCCTGGGTCGGGGAGATTCCCTGGAGGAGGGCATGGCAACCCACTCCAGTATTCTTGCTTGGAGAATCCCATGGACAGAGGAGCCTGGCAGGCTACGGTCCATAGAGTCGCAAAGAGTCGGACATGACTGAACCAATTTAGCACACACAAATTATGAGTTCTAGCAGAGTGTGGTCCTACCTGAGGGCAGAAAGATGAATCTGAAGGTCTCTTGATGCCTGTTCCAGCTGAATAGTTCTGTGATAAGAAGTAAGGAGTCAGGATACTGAGACTTTTGGAGGGCTTGCCCCACTAAAGGGGTTCTGTGTGCTGAAGGGGGAAGCATGATTAGGATAAAACAATTAAGCACATCACTTTTTGCAAGTGGTTAGTGGGCTTCCCAGGTGGGGTTAGTGGTGAAGAACTTGCCTGCCAAAGCTGGAAACATAAGAGACGCAGGTCTGATCCCTGAGTCAGGAAGATCCCCTGGAGGAGGGGATGACAACCCACTCCAGTATCCTTGCTTGGAGAATCCCATGGACAGAGGAGTCTGGTGGGTTATGGTCCATAGGGTCAAAAAAAGTTGGACACAACTGAAGTGACTTAGCACAGCACGGTGGTACTAGTAGGTCCGTTTTTCAATAGATCCTTACTCCTTAATGATAATGAATAATATATCCCATTTTTCATAGGTTATTTTTTCCTGCAATTAAAATTATGATCATTAATTCCCGTCTGTGTGCATAAAAGGAACACAGGCAGATAACCTAGAAAATTGACTCTCTGATATTTGCATGTCCTCCCTGTTGGAAATAGAGGTTTAGACTGACATGTGGACTGTATTTAAGGGACTTAAAACAAAAGGGGGTTTGGGAAGCCACCACCAAGGGCGGGCTCTGATGCAAGGCCAGGCCTTTCACGTCCTGCCCCAAAACTGGAGCCGTTCTCAAGCTGGGTAACTTGTGATTATTTTCTCCTGTTGTCTTCTCTTTGAAAACTAATTGTAGATGTGAAATGGCCAGGTTTAAATAATTCATTAAAAAATAATAAATCCAGAGGAAAGTGGCAAAGGTATAGAGAAACCTGGTGAAGTACAAAGCAGGGGTCAAGTCCCTCGAAGTTCTCTGAGAGCTTCTTTCCTCTGGGGTGCTTAATTAGGCCTGTCTGCCTGTTTGGCCCTGGGTTGGTTTTCGTTCTTTCAAGAGAGCTGTTGACCTAATCCCACATTAGAACACAGTCAGCACTAGCTTCTCACAGTTCATGAAAACATTTGTAAATGCTGTTATTTTGGCATCAGGAAAAAAAAAAAAAAAAAATCAGTACCTTCTGACTGGGGGAAACTCATACATTTATAATTGTGTTTTTTAATGTAGTAGAATAGCCTTTTAGCTCTACCAATTATGCAAAGCAGTTAGACAACATTGTTGAATGTAGGCAACTAAATGCCCAGAAGATCCTTAACTATAAAAACAAGAGCTTCCTCAAAGTTTTGGAGATTCTTCCAATCAGACAATTAATTGAACTAACTCAGTGGTGCCTTTAGAAGGTTTATTGCTCCTGGAACTATTACTATGCTTACAGAGGCATTTTAAGTGGTACATTTTTAAAACTTCTAGATCAATTAGTTTGTGATAGAAGGTTATCTCTAGGTCTAAGATTACTTTTTTGTGTGTGCTGATATATCATTTTCAGTAATTAGCTATTTTTTTTTTTTTTTGTAGAACTAATTAGTAACTCATGCCCTAAAGAAAATGTTGCCTATTTGCTAAAATCTCACCCTCCCACTGTGAGGGAATTTCCACTGTCTTCTTCATCCCCCCTTCCCCGATGTGTATGGATGGTTAGAATTAATAGGACAAAGGTGACTCAATCGTATCCAAGGGGACAAGATAAGTTTCTATATTCTATTAAGTCTGCTAACCACTCGAAGGTTTTAGAACCAAAAGTTGTTGAAGAATATGCTGCTTCAACTATTACATATACCTAGTTTCGTTTTTATTTAAATACCTCGGTGTTTCCTCTTTCACTTAGTACCAAATGTTTCTGTCTAATGCTCCATTATTGAAAAAGTGATCTTTAAAGTTGACATCCAAATATATCCTTCTGGCTGCTTAAATACCATGAGGTCTCTTTTGTTTGCCCAAGTATCCAATGAGGAGATGTTTCTCACTTAATGGCTGCTGCGGATCACAGATGATGGTTTATAGGTTTAGGCAAATGTCAGGCAGCACTTTTTTAAGCAACCAAAGGGCATGCTGGTACCTGGTAATTACCCTGCAGAACTCACTGGCTCTTAATGGCACCTGCCCAGGCAGCATCAGGGAGCCTGGTCTCAACACCAAAGCTCCTTCTTGTTAATTAATCTGTAGGCCCTGGTTGCAAATGAAACCTACTCATTTCCAGTTAATATATTTGCTGATACTTTAAATACTCATTTATTATTATGCTTGTTAAGTGAAGGGTGGAGAAGGATTATTTGAATGCCTTCCATTAGTATGGGCTGAGCTTCAAGATATCAGCAGATCGACTTGTGTCAATTGTATGGCTGTGTGCTCAGTGGGCTCCCAAATCTGCTTAAGAAACATGAGCTTCTCTCAGCCGTGAAAACAAGATAGGGGACAATTGAGAAGCGAGGCCTCCACGACAGTAATCGGTGAATTTTCCGTGAAAGGAGAACTTGCTTGCATGTTAAATGCAATTCGTTTGAAACTTTGATTCCATTTGTCCATCTGCCTCATGACTGTTTTGTGTCTGAGTAGATGGAAAGCTTGACACATGCAAGCAGGTGTGTCTTGGTTTTCCCGAATGAAATAATGAAACAAAATCAAGAGGAATTCGCTTAATCATCTTTAAGCAAAGGGCTTCCCTGGTGGCTCAGACAGTAAAGCGTCTGCCCGCAGTGCAGGAGACTCGGGTTAGATTCCTGGGTCGGGAAGATCCCCTGGAGAAGGAAATGGCAATCCACTCCAGCACTCTTGCCTGGAAAATCCCATGGACGGAAGAGCCTGATAGGCTACAGTCCATGGGGTCGCAAAGAGTCGGACACAACTGAGCGACTTTACTTTACTTTAGATACCATAATATGTCTGGAGAAGGAAATGGCAACCCACTCCAATATTCTTGCATGGGAAATCCCATGGACAAAGGAGCCTGGGGGGCTACAGTCCATGAGGTCGAAAAAGAGTCAGACACAATTTAACAACTAAGCGAACAACAATATGTCAGGAATGTGGTAATGGAAAAAGCAGTAGAAACAATGCATCTATTCAACATATTTTAGATAAAACCTACAATACAAGAATTATTCTAGTAGAGACTGCCAAATTATAACTCCAAATTTTACATTCTTAGCATTTTGATAATTAATCTTAGAGATTTTATTATTCCTCAAAACTCATGTTGGAGAGTTTTCTAAAACACATTTTCCTCAAAGTGAGAATAACCTACTTTACAAATGATGAAGAAATGGTATTTTATGCTAACATTCTTTATTTGAATGCAGTATTGGAGTGATGTAGCTTAAAAATTTGCCCTTTGGAATATTTTCTTTGTTTTTGCTGCATCAAAAATCGTGCTTATCTGAACTTCAACTAGGTTCGCTTAACTGCATACAGAGTTCAAAATATACTTAAATATTGATGGAAGCAGCATTCCCAGAGCCACCAATCAATTACTTTGATTCTTCTGTTTTAAAATTGGTCCGATAATGCATTTTAGAATAGGTCAATACCACCTGCTACATAGCATCATATGACTAATTTGTTTCTCTTCATCATGATCATGTAATTAACAACAATATGCTTAAAATTTCAAGTTGTCACTGGGAAGCAAGATATGTGAAATTGACAAAAGAACTGATAAAATTGCTATAAAGGCATTATGTTTTTAAAATATATAGTATGTCCCTGCATCCTGTTTTCCCATGAACCTGTGACACTTCAGATATACAACTCATTTGCATTAACTCCATTTTCCTGTACACCCACATTTTCAATTAATCAACTCAATAAGGGAAACATTATTCTGTGTCCAGATGCCACAAAATTTCTTGCTGCCCCTTGCAGCATTATTCAGAAATTAGAGAATTCTTTTCACTCTTGCCCTATCAAATCACCTTCATTTTGAGTATGAATTCTCTGTTAACAGCACCCACGAATATAAGTTATGACCAAACTAGACAGCATATTAAAAAGCAGAGACATTACTTTGCCAACAAAGGTCCGTCTAGTCAAGGCTATGGTTTTTCTAGTAGTCATGAATGGATGTGAGAGTTGGACTATAAAGAAAGCTGAGTGCTGAAGAATTGATGCTTTTGAACTGTAGTGTTGGAGAAGACTCCTGAGAGTACCTTGAACAGCAAGAAGATCCAACCAGTCAATCAGTCCTGAATATTCACTGGAAGGATTGATGTTGAAGCTGAAACTCCAATACTTTGGCCACCTGATTAGAAGAGCTAACTCATTGGAAAAGACCCTGATGCTGGGAAAGATTGAAGGCAGGAGGAGAAGCGGGTGACAGAGGATGAGATGGTTGGATGGATGACATCACCGACTGAATGGGCATAAGTTTGAGTAAACTCTGGGAGTTGGTGATGGATAGGGAGGCCTGGCGTGCTGTAGCCCATAGGGTCACAAAGAGTTGGACAAGACTGAGCGACCGAACTGAACTGAACTATGTGAAAAGTGTGGAGATGAAACCAGAAAGGTTGTAATAACATCTACCATCATCATACTATTTTAAGTTTTGCTTTTGCCAATCAGGGACAGTTACCAGACATGAACAAGAAGAAGAAAAAATGTGGAGGTTCATTCTTCTGCTTCCCTGGTAGCTCAGCTGGTAAAGAATCTGCCTGCGATGCAGGAGAACTGGGTTCGATCCCTGGGTTGGGAAGATCCCCTGAAGAGGGGAATGGCTACCCACTCCAGTATTCTGGCCTGGAGAATTCCCATGGACTGTATAATCCATAGGGTCACAAAGAGTCAGACACGACTGAGCGACGTCACTTTCACTTTCATTCTTCTGCTAGTGTCCTTGGTGTACTTCAGTTCAGTTCAGCTGCTCAGTTGTGTCCAACTCTTCTGCGACCCCATAGACTGCAGCACACCAGGCTTTCCTGTCCGTCACCAACTCCCAGAGCTTGCTCAAACTCATGTCTATCAAGTCAGTGATGCCATCCAACCATCTCATTCTCTGTCATCCCCTTCTCCTCCCACCCTCAATCTTTCCCAGCATCAGGGTCTTTTCCAATGAGTCAGCTCTTCACATCAGGTGGCCAAAGTATTGGAGTTTTAGCTTCAACATCAGTCCTTCCAATGAACACTCAGGACTGATCTCCTTTAGGATGGACTGGTTGGATCTCCTTGCAGTCCATGGGACTCTCAGGAGTCTTCACCAACACCACAGTTCAAAAGCATCAGTTCTTCAGCACTCAGCTTTCTTTATAGTCCAACTCTCACATCCATACATGACTACTGGAAAAACCATAGCCTTGACTAGATGGACCTTTATTGGCAAAGTAATCTCTGCTTTTCAATATGCTGTCTAAGTTGGTCATAATTAGGTTGGTGTACTTCACCCACATTAAAAAGTATAAATTCATCATGTAGCATACTGAAGAAGAAAACAGAGCAAGGACTCAGGAAACCTTCTTAAGCGGCCTTTGTGAAAATAACAAGGATCTTGGTGCCTGAGTTTACTGTTTATTCTTTCTCCCTTGGTAGAGCTGGAAAACTGAAGAAGAAACCCAACAGGCCACCTTCACTTGAATTCTGGTACACATTGTACTCAACATGGGATGCTGTAACTTTTAGAGCATTTGGGCTATGTTTAGAGAACTATGCATGCATGCTAAGTTGCTCAGTCATGTCGGACTCTTTACGATCCCATGGACTGTAGCCTGCCAGGCTTCTCTGTCCATGGGATTCTCCAGGCAAAAATACTGAAGTGGGTTGCTATGCCCTCCTCCAGGGAATCTTCCCAACCCATGGATTGAACTCTTCTGCATTGGCAGGACAGTTCTTTACCACTAGCACCACCTGGGAAGGCCCTTAGTGCACTATACCCTATATAAAATAACATCCTGGTAACGTTAAAGTGGGTATTTAGAAAAAGTTTTGTCATTAGGAATTGATTTAATACTGTGAAAGAACTTCAAATTCATAGTGATCATTTACCTGAACCCCTATATCACCTATTGTCCCTCGTCCCTCATTTTATCAGCTACCTTGAATGCTGTGCACAATTATTTATTTATAAAATAAATGTTGTAAATATGTATTATGTATCCACATATCCAGTCACTCTTTGAAATAAACTCTATAAATCCAGTATTCATATATAAACCCAGCAATTGCATGTTATATTAATAAGAAAATTATAGCACTTAAGTCCTACACCTTTTATTGTAAGTCTTGTTATTGACCTAAGTCTATTTGGGCATTCACATGTACAAGGTTCTTTTGGGTAGATACACATAGCTTTTAATAGTTAGAAACAGATGAAAACTAAAATTTTTCTCCTCCTAAATTTTGCTACTTAATGGTGCTTAGTCGCTTAGTCATATCCAACTCTTTGCAACCCAGGCTCCTCTGTCCATGGGATTTTCCAGGCAAGAATACTGGAGTGGGTTGCTATGCCCTTCTCCAGGGGAAACTTCACAGCTCAGGGATTAAACCTGGGTCTCCTACATTGTACGTGGATCCTTTATCATCTGAGACACCAGGAAAGCATGTTACAATGAAAGTAAGCCTGAGAATTAATTCTGTGACACATACGCATGTAATCACGTATATATTTTTTTCAGTAAGAGGGACACAAAAGATCATCTGCTCTGTAAAAAAACTTTCTTATTTAATTTATTATGTGAATAAATGTGTGTCCACCAGTTTGAGGAGCGCTTACGGTAATCTTTTATGATGAAAGGCATAGAATGTGTTATAGGCTTTTGGTGGGTGAGTGTTCCCCCAGAGGGTGGTGGTACCTTGAGTCTGACTGCCAAGAAAAGGCTGGTTTTAGATGGATGGAGCAGGGCCAGGGCATCTGATGCAGGAAAGAACAAACAAAAAAGATCCGAAGTGGAAACACCTCAGTACATAGGCAGACATACGTTTGTGGAATTGCACTTTTTCTAACTCCAGCCATCAAAGTTGGAACAACATTTTGAAAATGAGGAACATTATCATCAAATTATAGGTGTCTTAGCAGCCATACCACCAGAATTAATCTACCCTAATAGGCCAAACAGGAATAAAGATTGTAGATTTTCTATATTTTATAGGCAACTTGACTTTCAGTTACAACATTTTACAACCTATTCTGTAAATCAGGAAGGGCTGGGAAGACACAATCTGTGATCCCACAGCAGTGCTCTGTGCTCCAGTGTGTTCAATTTTCCCCCATTATCACCTATTCATTCATTCATTCAATCAGCAATCTGGATAAAAGCTAAGACTATTCTCACGGGTAACTAAAGTGTCTCCATCTGGATATATTATTGGCTGCCATTTTGCAAGGGCATCCGGAGAACTGGCACGAATTTTCAGCTGTTCTTCTGTCCACACCATAAAAATGCTGAACTTCCAGACTTTGAGATATTTTGCTAGGAAGACTAAATGCCCAGATTTGCTTGACACGGTCCCAGTTTTGCCCGTTGTGTGATTACTGATACCACCTAGTTCCTTTCTTTAAAGTGTCCCACCCAATACAATAAATTATATGGTCCCTTTAATGACACCTGACCAGCTTTTAGTTAACAGGTCTCTAAATTAAGCAACGATTTAGGAAAGGCTACTGACAAGTTAACATATCTTTAACCTAGACAGTGTTTTAAAAAGCAGACATCACTTTGCCAACAAAGGTGTGTATAGTCAAAACTATAGCTTTTCCAGCCATCATGTGCGGATCAGAGAGTTGGCCCATAAAGATGACTGAGTGCCAAAGAATTGGTGTTTTCGAATTGTGGTATGGAGAAGACTTTTGAGAGTCCCTTGGACTACAAGGAGATCAAACCAGTCAATCCTAAAGGAAATCAACCATGAATATTCGTTGGAAGGACAGATGCTGAAGCTGAAGCTCCATTATTTTGGCTACCTGATACAAAGAGCTGACTCATTGGAAAAGACACTGATTCTGGAAAAGATTCAAGAAAGGAAGAGAAGAGAGTGACAGAGGATGAGATGGTTCAATGGTATCATTGACTCAATGCACCTAAGTTTGAGCAAACTCCATGATATAATAAGGGACAGGGGAACCTGGTGTTCTACAGTCTGTGGGACTATAGAGTCAGACATGATTTAGTTATTGAACAACAGCAACCAAGGAGAACTGCTGGAGAGATTTCTTGAACTAGCTATGTGATACTGAAAAACAAGTAAATCTGGGCAACAGAGCTGGACAACTAGGTCAGGGAAACAAATCACCATGGATGGGGATCAAACTCAGACTTAGGCTAGGCAGCCAGGTTCACAGCCCAGTTTTGCCCACTTTCTGCCCTTGTGA
The DNA here is from genome assembly GCA_006410635.1 of Cephalophus harveyi. NCBI lineage: Eukaryota > Metazoa > Chordata > Mammalia > Artiodactyla > Bovidae > Cephalophus > Cephalophus harveyi. The sequence continues at coordinate 166,772 of SJYT01050971.1, read as the reverse complement.
ACTTACCCTCATTGGTCTCAGTTTTCTCATCTGTAGAATGAAGATGATAAGAGTATCTCTCCCATAGGGTTGCAATGATGATTATAAGTATTTTTTTGTGGGTTGAGGCTGTGTTAGGTCTTTGTTGCTGCGTGTGGGCTTTCTCTAGTGTAACAAGCGGGGTCTATTCTCTCTAGTAGCAGTTGTGGGCTTCTCAGTCCCATGGCCATTGAGCCACTAGAGAAGTCCACTTAACTGTCCACTTAACCACTGGTCCACCAGGCAAGCTCCAGTTCATTTTTGTTAACTGCCTAGAACAATGCCTGGCACACTGTCAGTCATACAATAAGGATTTGCATCAGACTCAAGAATCTCTTTGAGATCCCAATTTTATTTTCTTCAGGTACATGCCCAGAAGTGGGATCGATGGATAATAAAATATGGTGGTTCTATTTTTAACTTTTTGAGGAGTCTCTATACTGTTTGCCACAAAGCTGTACCAATTTACATTCCCACCAACAGTCCACAAGGGGTCCCTTTTCTTCACACTCTCACCGATATTTGTTATCTCATCTTGATAACAAGCATGTTAGCAGATGCTAATTGATATTTCATTGTGATTTTTTTGCATTTCTTTGATTTGTGATATTGAGCACCTTCTCCATGCCTGTTAGACATTTATGTCCTCTTTTGAGAAATGCCTCTTCAGGTCCTTTCTCCCTTTTTAAAATCAAGTTATTTGATTTTTGCTACTGACTTGCATGTTCATTGTCACATCATTTACAATAAACACCTAAATGCCATCAACAGATGAAAAGAAAAAATGTAGTGTGTATATATATATATATATATATATATATGCATATATATGGGAATATTGTTGTTATGTGTTGAAAAGTGAAAGTGAAAATCACTCAGTCGTGTCCAACTCTTCCATGGGATTCTCTAGGCCAGAATGCTGGAGTGGGTTGCCATTGCCTTCTCCAGGGGATCTTCCCAACCCAGGGACTGACCCCAGGTCTCCAGCATTGCAGGCAGATTCTCTACCATCTGAGCCACCAGGGAAGTCTAAACAGAAGCCCCAAACCTCAATAGAAGCTAAAAAAAAGGTAGGTAAGTATGGATGAATTCACAGATCTTACAGAGATGCAGCCTTAACAAAGCAATGTCACCCATCCAGTTTAATAGACTATGAAGCAGATTTAATAGTCAATGAAACCAATGGCTTGCTGCTGTAAGCCTTTAAGATATTGGGGATCTGTATTATAATAAAAGTAAAATTTTTAATTATAATAAAACTTTAAGCTTGTATAAAGTGAAACCTGTCTCATTTTATCTCACTGACAACTACAGAGATGCTACTGTGCTTCATTTTATTACCTTCAAGACATAAAGGATTTTGGTATCTTACTATGTTACAGCATCTTAAAATTTTTTATCTTCTAATATTAAAATACTCTATACTCTCATAGAATATAAACTTCATTTATATCTCCCCAGTTCTGTGTAAAAGGTATCATCTACATTTTTGATTTGGATATGTCACTAAACTAGCTCAATTTCATGGTATACATGAGAGGCAATATACATTAAGCTTGAAAAAGAATTGCTGAGGTTAATAGGATACATTAAATTGATAATATTTGACTGTTGGCTATTGAACCAGGGATTAAGATATTAGACAGTTCCCCAAAGTAAATACCTTGATAGAAAGATCACAATGGAATTTAGAAATTAAATATAAAAGACTATGTTAATGTGGTGTAAGTGGGAACATGAGAAAATATCAAAGTTGAAGTTTTTGTTGGAAGATGAATTTGAAATGATCGCTTATGCATATGCAACTTTTTAATACATACTCTCTGAGGTACATTTACCCTCAGATTTAGAAGTCTAATTAGTAATAAAAAGGGAAGAGTTTGTAATGATAGCACCCTGCTCTTAGGGTCCCTATTATAGATTCTGAAAACAAATTCATGAATATCTTAATATATACGATGTCATTTTTCTGTACCTAAATACTGCAGCCCAAAAGCTTTTTCCTTTCTCTTTCATCTTCCTTCCTTTTTCCCTTCCATCCTCTCTTTATTTATTTATTTTTTCTTTCTTAAACATTTAATGGGTAAGTTTGAAGCCTGAGGATCTTGTTTCTGTCCAAAAAAGTCAATTTTTGACATTTTTCTTCTGCGAAACAAAAGATTTGTAAAAATAAGTACCCATAACAAAATGTGTGCTTCTTCTAATGCAAGATGTTTCTTGAAAAAGCTCACAGGCATTTGGATAACGAACCATCAAAAACATCACTTCTAAGGCTTTTCTTTTAGGCTGTTGCTGGTAGAATGCCTCTTAATCCTTGAGGCAACTCAACAATTGAGTTAAGGAGATTTTCATGTATCAGTTTTGCCTGTCATATGGTTGACTTAACTCCAGGATATACTTTGCAGCTGAAGGTTCATTTCCCTCAATTTGTTAAGTGGCTAATTACAAACGTTCACAAAAGAATTGACACAAGGAAAAGAGAGGGGCCTGGCTTCTCTCAGCAGGCCCAAGAGACCCGTACAAGTGTCATTTGTAAAAGCAGAGCACAAATTTAACAATGGCTATAATAAGCTGCCAGAATCTGGAGTATAATGAAAGGGAAATTCTTATGTGGATGTAAAGCAGACACTAAACTGTTGGGACTTCTATTTTTATTTTTTTACATTGACAACTGAGTCCTAACATAAGTCATGAAGGCTCTACTACAAAAATAAAATTTTAAACCTGAGTTGACCATAACGGGCTAAATTAAAAGACAATTTATTTTGTGCCTACAACTGAGATTTACAGTTTTCTTCCCTGTGATATATTGAAAATACTTTTGGATCCCAATAAAAAATTGGTCTTATTTCCTGAATAAGGAACCATTTAAATATAAGTTATTAGAAATAATGACTGGAAATGTAAGATGAAACAGCTGTATGAAGAAATAAAGCTTTTCTATCACATAACAACCAGCGTTCCTATTTACAGGCAGTACCATGAATTCAAAATGCTAGCTTCTTAACATTTGGAAACGGCATAAACAACAAGGGAAACTCCCTTTTCTTGAGAGTATGATAGCTAATGAAACAGAATGGAAATTGCTGCATTGTTTCCACCTTTCTTCAAAACCTCCCTATGCATAGCATTCACATCATTATGTAAGACATTTGCAAATATGTATAATGCTTTTGCCTATGGGAAAACTCTCTTGCTCTAATGTATTCCTGAAAGATGAATGAACAATTCTTTAGGTATGATAAAAAGATTCAGAGGGTTGGATAGAGCAGTAATATTAAAGCCACAGGCTCATCATTTAAATTTTTTTTTTTTTAATGTCAACTGCTAACACTGCAGGTCTGTTTTACTTAAAGAAATTTTTTTTTTTCTCTGCAAACTCACCACTTCTTTTCCAATTCCTTTTCTGATTCACCCCTTATTGGCTGGAGGCTGCCTGCTTTGATACTTCAGCAGGGAATCTTGTGAAGTTAGAATATTCTTTGGCTTCAGATCTCTGATCTGGATTTTTGCCTGATCTCTAGATTTTCAGTAGCCTCTGAAACAATTGCTAAATTTGGACATTGGCAGATATCCATCCATCTCATTATCACTCGAATTTAGTCATCAGACCAGGAGCTGATTTTTAGAGCTATGTGGGTTCCACAGAGACTGAAGTTGTAAAAATGTGGAGAGTTTTCATCACATTTTTGAAATATAGAAAGCAAATGGAAGGGTAGTAATGGATTTAACAGAGTTGGGGAAGTTAGAACATAAATGCTAGCAGAGAGGGAGCAGCAACACAGGTGAGTTGGTTTGTCCCGTAAAACCTGAGACTTTCTGCACTTGGAGACATCACATATCTGACAGCACAAAGCCAAAAAGACAGTCACTGACGCTCCCAGGAAGATGAGAGTTTTATTTTACGGAACACACTGAGCAGAAACTTCCCAGATTCAGGTGCAACCTGAATCTCGTCAGGGTCATGACGTGGAGCTGATAACACTGATTTGATTAAAAGAAAACAGGTTTGTTAAAGAGAACTCGCCACCAATTAGAAAGCAGGAAATTTGAAAGCAACTTCTCTGGGGAGACTGAACCAACTTTTAGAGAGCTTCTAATGAAAAGGTCACCTTGCTTTCTGATGAGCCCGCAATAAAGTCCCTGGGTGGAAAAGTTCCATCTACACATACGGTGCCTCTGATTTTCTTTTGAGTGCCTCATTCACAAGCATTAACAGCAGCAAGGGATCACCAGGCATTTGAAGAAGCCAGCAATCAGAAAAAGAAGGAAAAATAATCACACAAACAAATTCAAAGCAGGCACACAAAGCAGAGTACAGAAGAAACCTTTAAAAATACAAATATTACCACAGAAAAACAAATATTATGTCAATTATATATGGAATCTGAAAAAAATTACAAATGAACCTATTTTTCAAACAGAGATAGACTCACAGACATAGAAAACAAAATGATTCCCCAAATGATAGGGGAGGAGGGATAAATTAGGAGTATGGGATTAACAGATACAAACCATTATATATAAAACAGATAAACAACAAGGACTTACTTAAATAACAATAAGAAAGATAATTATATCCTTTGAGAGTCAAGAAAAGATACTGTGTTCATAAAACAGGAGCAGAATGCTGTGAAAAAGAAAAACCAAAACAAGAAAGAGCTAGTATAAAGCAAGAATAAGATTGCCAAAATGACAATTTAGTAGAAAGTGACAGATAAAGACAAGGAAATTTACCAGAAAATATGTCAAAAAGATAAAGAAATGGAAAGTAGATAAATAAAAAAGAAGTTGAGAAGATAAAATGTTTTCTTAATAAAAAGTCCAGAGAGAACAGGAAGAAGGGAGGGAAAAAAAAAAAAAGAAAGAATCCATAAAGCAATACAAGAAAAACATTCAGAACTGAAGGCATTTGTCTGCTGGTTGTAAGCATACTCTAAGTATTCAGTCCAATACAGGTAAATGAAAAAAAATAAAAAGACCAAACCAAGACACATCATCATGAATTTTTACAACATCAAGGATAAACACAAAATCTTTACTATTTCAAGAAAGAAAGGAAGGAAAGAAAACAGAAAAAGATTTAGAAAAACTCAAAAGACAAGCCACAGATCACATATATAAAGAGTAGAATCACAATGGCAACAGATTTTCTCAAAAACAACATAGGGTACTAGAAGAAGTGGAAAATTTCTTTCAAACTCTTAAGATGAAATGACTTTAAACCAAAACTTTTATATTCTCACTATTCTCAATTGGGTCTGGAAGTAGAATAAATACATATCTAGACATACCAGTCGCAAAGAGTCGGACACGACTGAGCGACTGAACTGAACTGAGACATATCAGGATTCTAAAAATGTTACCTACCATCATCTATTTTTTAGGAACCTACTGTTTTAGCTATTATTGTTTCAATAATTATTAGTAACACTCCTTTTATTCTCAAAGATGTTCTAGTTATTTTTTAGTTTATTTTTTGGCTGTGCTTGGTCTTCATTACTGCTCTCAGGTTTTTCTCTAGTTGCAATGAGCGGGGGCAAAGAGGAAAGTGAAAAAGTTGGCTTAAATCTCGACATTCAGAAAACTAAGATCATAGCATCTGGTCCCATCATTTCATGGCAAATAGATGGGGAAACAGTGGCTGACTTTATTTTGCCGGGGAGGTGGGGTGGGGCGGCTCCAAAATCACTGAAGATGGTGACTGCAGCCAAGACACTTGTTCCTTGAAAGGAAAGTTACGACCAACCTAGATAGCATATTCAAAAGCAGAGACATTGCTTTGCTAACAAAGGTCCATCTAGTCAAGGCTATGGTTTTTCCAATGGTCATGTATGGATGTGAGAGTTGGACTGTAAAGAAAGCCTAGCACCAAGGAATTGATGCTTTTGAACTGCAGTGTTGGAGAAGGCTCTTGAGAGTCCCTTGTACTGCAAGGAGATCAAACCAGTCAGTCTTAAGGAAATCAACTGTGAATATTCATTGGAAGGACAGATGCTGAAGCTGAAACTCCAATACTTTGGCCACCTGATGGGAAGAACTGACTCATTTGAAAACACCCTGATGCTGGGAAAGATTGAGGTGGGAGAAGGGGACTACAGAGGATGAGATGGTTGGATGGCATCACTGACTTGATAGACATGAGTCTGAGCAAGTGCTGGGAGTTGGTGATGGACATACTACAGTCCATGGGGTCTCTTAGGCAGACACAACTAACAGACTGAACTGAACTGAACTGAAGGATACTTTAATTCTGATAGGAGTACATTCTCTATCTCTCTCTCTCTATTTTTTTTTTAACAAATGTCTCAAAGCAGGCTAATTTCTGTCATTAAAGAAAATGTATATTTAAAAAATAAAATAATAAGATAAAAGTGCACCCAAAGATTGCTTTCATAAAAGAAGACATCTATTAATCATGAAATCATGAATCTCATAATATGAACCCTAAAGATGTAATTTCAAGTTCTTCAGATTTAGTGTCAATTGTCTTTGTAGCCATGAAAACATGGAATTCTTTATTTGGAGCTTAAAGAATGAAAATGTCATTTGAAAAACTGTGTACACATTTTAAAGATGGTTTTGATGCACACACCCATATTAGGCATTGTGCTGTTTTCAACTCACTCAGAGAGATGGTTACGTTCATGGGCTTCAGAAGGTCTGACCGGCTTTTCTTGGCTATGTGACCTTCTGGAAACTGACAAAACCCCTCTATGCTTTAGTTTCCTCATCTGTAAAAAGTAAAAGAGCTCACAGTTTGGCATGCTTTGGATCAAAACATGTTTGTCAGTCACTATTTTGTTATATCGGAGAAGGCAATGGCACCCCACTCCAATACTCTTGCCTGGAAAATCCCATGGATGGAGGAGCCTGGTGGGCTGCAGTCCATGGGGTCGCGACTGAGCGACTTCACTTTCACTTTTCACTTTCATGCATTGGAGAAGGAAATGGCAACCCACTCCAGTGTATGGAAGCTTCCCAAATATGGTTGTTTAACTAAGCCTTGTTAGTTTTCTTATAACAAAGTCAATAGTTTAGTTTTGTTTCTCTCAAACACTGAGATAGCTATACTCTGTAGTTTAAAATATGAGTGCTTGGACTTAACTGTTGGTCCAGTGGTTAAAACTGTGCAGTTCTAATGTGGGGGAATGTGATGTGTGTGTGGTGGGGGTGAGTTCAATCCCTGATTGGGGAGCTGAGATACCATATGCCTCACAATGTGACCAAATATATATATATATATATATATATATATATATAAGTGCCTGCTCTTCCATCATCCAACAGAAATGAATATAGAAGGAAAGCTATTGAATCTATGTCATTGTTAGCCACAACTGCCCATCCTTGTCCATCTGAAAGTATGAGCAAGCAAGCTGTAGGCAATTTGGCAATGTCTTCACTAGGCTGCTTGGAGAAGCTATGGATTTTCACATCTCTTTCTGTGGATAGGGTTACATACACCAGCCAAGAAGCTAGAATATACGGGAAAGAGAAATAACTCGCCTGGCATGTTTTGATTACGGTTAGTGCTTGTTGATTCGGAAACTATGATGTGAGGTTGTATGGTCCACTGCAAGACTGAGTTATGTAACCAAATAATAGGTGAATGTTGGCAAGTTTCTTTATAAAGGTGAAATGATAACTCATTTTCTAAGTACTTACCAGCATCTTAAAAATGTAGGGCTTTGAGATCATTTAAGCATTACTGTGTTGAGATGTATTTTAAGATCTAGGGATAAAAATATATGGCTTGTTGTTTTCCTTTTTCTTTTCTTTCTTCTCTTATGAAGGCAAGTGATGATTAAAGAATTGAAGTTTTCTGGTGAATGAAACAGCCTGACCACTTTTCATGACAAAGTTGGTAATTAGAAGGCCAATTTAATGGTGAATCAGGCAGAAATATTCAAACCATGACAAATGACTTTAATAATGCAGCTTGCAATGCTTGAACAGAAATAAATTTCACTTCCTCAAACTCTCGCTTTTTTTCTGCCTGCCTGGAAGATACAACTGTCCAGGAGGTATTTTGTACCCTTTATTCAGTAAAGCTTTTACTAGATTTTAAGCGACCAAATAGCTTGCAAATGCAAAACATCATTCAACTTCTTATGATTTTTTTTTTTCCTGAAGGTAGACCGTGTTCAGAATTCTGAGTAAGTCAAGATTTATTTTTCTTCTGTTCTGCTTAGCCCTGCAATAGTGTTTTATTGTTGCCACTCTGACTTGAGGTATTAAAGGGAGCTACATTGGCCTCAAAATTGAAAGCTAATTTTGGTGTTTGTCATAAGTTTGTTAAGACCACATGCATTCCACAGTTTGAAAAATTTCATTATTCTGTCCATGCTGGGGCTTCGTAATTGGATAGTAAGGATGTTCAAAGACTAATTTAGTGAATTGCGCAATATTTTAAATGGAATTATGCAGGTTTATGGGACCTTAGGGGATTCAGCTAGGAGCCTCTCGAGAAAATCTGTTTATCAGTAAATGATATTAGCAGCTTTCACCTAGCTTTTGTCTTCATTAAATTGCTGCTCTCCCAATTGAGGGTCACATCTGAGGCCTGCTTTGATAATTTGTCATTATTGTCTTGTTTATTGGAGTATAAAGTTGATACAGGCCAGGCTGTGCTGTTTATACACAACACGCAAAGAAGTTTCTATTAACAGTTCCACTGGTGTTAAATCAAAGTGGAATTTTTCAGGATTCAAGAAAAAGCATCATTTGTAGCATTCTGATTTCCTCTAAAACTCTGTGAGTGCATGCCATGCCCCCTTCTCTAATATGTATAACACATAATGGCATTGCTAGAACCAATTCTCTGCAGACTTTCCAAAAAATCCATTTTTATCTTTAAAAATAAGGTTGAAAGTTGAAGTTCTTTCCATAGTATTGACCTGTCAGATTAAGCCAAACCCATGCCTCAGAGCTCCCTTAAAGTATGACATCCACACATAATGGGCATTAACTATTTATCTTAAGAGACTTGGGGTTACAGTTGGGATATCAAAATGATTAAGAAACATAGTATTTATCATAGCACAATCGAGCATACTTTCCATTGCACTTATGTGTTCTAATTCCAGCAAGAGGAAGGGGATTCCTTATTCATGGCTTATTTGAAAGTAGCACTGAGCGTGTTTAAATCAACTGGTTTCTGGCTGGGCTTTACATGTGGATTGCCACAAGGTGTTTATTCCCCAATGATGACATGGGATCTAGAACTGGGAAAGAGAGCATGTAGATTCTTTTTCCAACCAGGTCTGTAACTCTAAGCATTTTTTCCAGGGCAATTTATACACCTCCTATCTGTTTTTCTGTCTTTTCAGCAGCGTCATTTGATGGTCCCTGGCTTCCCTGTGTATATGATCTTGGATTTGTTCTACTCACAGGAATGTTCAGACATATCTCACCTTCCCATCTCCATCTTCCATCCTTCCACCCTCCATTTCAGTCCCTCCTACTCCAGGAGCAATATTGTTTCTGTACGAGAGACTGGGTAAAGCAAGGAAGCCAAATGAAAGTTCAGCAGCTAATGCCCACCATACTTTTGTGGCACGACTTAGGAGAAAAGAGCTCCCAGTCCTTTGTAGCACAAAAGATGGATTCTCCTTTGGAACTCACCTAGCAGAATGGCGGTTCAGCAGATGTTTCAGTGTGCACATCCAGCTTTCCCATTTCCTGAGCCATCCTTGGCCCTACTCAACCTGGGAGGGAGGTTGAGAAGGACCGGTGCTTATCTCTGGGGATCTAACTACATCCTACACAATGGGCACAAGGCCTTGGGATTCAGGAAGGCAAAGGCCAGCCCTTCAAGAATAAGGACAAATGGAAATAGTAATGTTCGTTCTTCCAAGAGCTCAGAATGATGGCTTAGGTTCTCCTATGACAGTTCTCAGGCCAGAAACCTAGCCAGTCTCATTTTGCATACTGTTACCTTGAACACCTACAGTTTTTAAAGATTTATGGTTATTATCACCACCTATTTTCCCACATAATCACCAGCCTTTCACTTTAAAATGGTTAAAAATTGTTTCATAGATTGCAGATCGTTAATACAGATTAGACTATTTCTATATTTGATTTCTTAATTTTTAAAAGGAAAACAGCTCTTTCTCACACACACTATCACTTTTTTTTTTACTTGAAAATTTTAAATGGCTCTCTAGACACCTCTTTCAATAACTCTTACCCTCCAAAGCTAGGCTGCCTTTTAATTTCACTTTAAAATAGCTACATTGGGACCATAATATGATTAGAACTAATGAATATTGCAGAGAGAATAAAAAAATTTTATTTAAAATCTTTAAAAAGTATAAATACTTCATGTGAGTAAGGACCTAGGGCTCATCCCAGCCCCGTCGAGGACTCAGTTTTGACTCTGAGGATAAATCACTTGAGTTCATCAGGCCTCACCTTCCTGCTCAAAAGTATCCTGACTCTCAAGTTTCTTCACTGAATGATAGGAAGCAATTGTATTAAAATAAATTGTCATCCTTTATAACAGTGATAATAATAATAATAACAAAACAATAATAATAACAAAAACAAAAATAATAATAATAACAAATAATAATAATAACAAAAATAATAATAATAAAACAAATAATAACAAAAACAAAACAAAATAATAATAATAACAAAACTGCAAAGACAGTAGAAACTACTCAGATATTGGATCTAATTGGGTCATTTGTAGAGACGTGGAGGGCCCTAGAGTCTGTCTTACAGAGTGAAGTAAGTCAGAAAGAGAAAAACAAATGTTGTATATTAACACATATATGCGGAATCTAGAAAAATAGTACAGATGAACCTATTTTTAGGAATAGAGATTGCAGATGTAGAGAATGGATGTGTGGACCCAGAGGTGGTGGTGGTGATCAGTGGTGGGAGGTTGGGATCAGTATGTGCACTGCCCTGTGTACAACAGATAGCTGGTGGCACCCTGCTGTGTAGCTCAGGGAGCTTAGCTCAGTGCCCTGCGATGACCTAGAGGGACAGGATGGGGGTGGGTGGGAGACCCAAGAGGGAGGGCATATTTGTATGTATACAAAGCTGATTCACTTCCATGTTCAACACTGTAAAATAACTATACCATAACTAAAAAAAAAAAAATTTGCCTGTTTCTTTTCTAAGGAGCTCTAGACCCAGAGAATTAGCAGAATGACATCAAAAAAGACATCTAATAAAATTGCCAACTTATTAATGAATATTCCAATTTTACCTAAAAGGTTCTTTCTTTCAGTAAGAGTTCTTTATTCTTGACTAGCTTATTTTTAAAAAAATGATTTCACAAGCTTAATCCAGACATCTAGAATTTGCTTGGTAATTACAGAAATCTAAGGTGGTTTCCCCAGAAAGACTGGGATGTCGGAATCTTTATTAACTGTTTAAGGACAGTAGGTAAAATAGGTAACCAATGAAAACCTACTGTATAGCACAGGGATATCTACTTAATGCTCTGTGGTGACCTGAATGGGAGGAAGTCCAAAATTGGGTGGCGGGGGGGGGGG
>SJYT01050971.1:11832-155208 GCA_006410635.1 Cephalophus harveyi | reverse complement strand
TGGGAGGGGGGGGGGGGAGGGGGGGGGGGGGGGAGGGTGATAGGGTGGGAGGGGGGGGGGGGGAGGGGGGGGGGGGGGGGGGGGGGGGGGGGGGGGGGGGGGGGGGGGGGAGTATGTATATGTATTGTGTTAGTTATTCAATCATATCTGTATCTGACTCTTTGTGACCCCATGGACTGTAGCCTCCCAGTCTCATCTGTCCATGGAATTCTCCAGACACGAATACAGGAGTGGGTTGCCACTTCCTTCTCCAATGTATACGTATGGCTGATTCATTTTGCTGCACAGTAGAAACTACCACAACATTGTGAAGCAACTATTCTCCAGTAAAAATTAATTAAAAATTTTTTTTAATTAAAAAAATGAATGTTTGGTGAGTTACTTTGAATAGAGACAGCAAGAATTGTTGAATTTTGCAGGGTTTTAAGAGGCAATAGCATGGGAGAGCCCAGAACAAGATGGTAAGTCTAGATGTCAGGAACCTGGAGGCTAATTCCGTTTCTGTAACCTTGAGCAAGCGCCCTCACAACTTGGCTTTATCCCCCTCTGCCCTGGAATGACAAGGTGGTGAAGAAGCTCTGGCTTATAGTGCATTTGTCGTGACAGCCCGTGAGCCCCCTGAGGATTTCAGAGGGAAGGAGAGACTGAGTGGATGTGGTCAGCCCTACAACAGCCCAGTGATCAAAGCTAAAGATTCCAGTGCACTGGCTGCAAACACAGAGTTTGTAGGCTCACTCCAGCCTAAAGAGAAGACTACAAATTGGCTTGTCAGCAGAAACCAGCTAAGCTATATTCATTTTTCTTTTTCTAGCTTCAGTATTCTTATTTTCTGCTTAGTCTTGAGCTTATTTAATTCTGTTATGGAATTTTAAAAGCTAGGCATTTCTATGGCAGTTCTTATATTTGGTGAGAAATGATGAATACACAAAATGCTTCTGGCTTTAAAAGCATTAAATATTTTGAAGTGGCTGTATATATTGATAGATATAATCCTGAATTTTGAGCAAAAAAGATCTAAAAGTTCTATTCCTTGACCTGTAAAACAGAGAAAATAGTACTTACTCATTCTCACAAAACTCATTGCTACTTAAGGACTTATCCATCATTGTGTTAAATAGCAAACAAAAAAGTTTGGAGAAGACATGTTTATATTCAACTAGATAAGCAACAATAAAACAACACAACAATTTGATTTAGTTATAAAATTCAGAAATATAGACAGATCTGCTTAAATGCAAATAAACACAAATTTGAAGTATGACTTACTCCTTGATATGATAGTTTTTAATGGAATTTTACTTAATTTGAGAAAGAAATGAAATTTCTTCTTGAGAAAGAAAAGAAATTTGCAGATATTGTTTTATCTACATTTTCAGTTGCAAATATGTATCAGCTTAATTTTCAGATAACTGATCATTGAGACTTTTTCATCAAGTAAATGCATGTGAGTCCTAGAATATAGGGTCTTTATTCCCTGAAGAAGCAGAAAATGTCACAATAAATTTGTCTCTTCTTCTTTGAGTCAGCTTGCATTTCAAAATTTTATACTTTTTTTTTTTTCTGGTTGAGGATTTATTTGTGTTCCTGTTAATGTGAAGAGATAGAGGATTTAGTCGCAAATCCATCAATGCTCACGTTGGGGGTTAGAAACAGGGATGAAGAGATCAAGGGAAGGTGAAAAACAGAAAATACAGAAGAGAAAAGATAAATATACAAGACAAAAATATGAGATAGCTTACAATTGTTAAAAGAGATTCAAAAGTAAAATAATAAATAACAAAAGAGGTTCTATTTCTCGATTGAGAATTTTAACTATGCTGCTTTCCAAATTATTCATGTTAACCTAAAAATGATAAGGAGCCACAGTTTTTATGCACTTTTCCTGGGGCTTCCCTGGTGGCCCAGACAGTAAAGAATCTGCCTGCAATGTGGGAGACCCAGGTTCAAATCCTGAGTTGAGAAGATCCCCTGAAGAAGGGAATGGCTACCCACTTCAGTATTCTTGCCTGGGGATTTCCATGGACAGAGGAGCCTGACGAGCTACAGTCCATGGAGTTGCAGAGAGTCAGACACGACCGAGTGACTAATACTAACACACACATGCATTTTTCCTACGCCCAAATAAACAATATTGAGAATTCTGATTGGCCATGGATATATCTGGTCCTGGAGGAAAAGGTAGTCTTGTTGAGCATGTGCAGGAAGAAGGGCTCTTTCTCCTGAAGGTCAAGTGCCATCTCAACAGGATGCCTCCATGATTGCACTTCTTACCAGGTGAGTTTCCCCTCCATGTCCACTCACAATTCCCAGGAGCTGCTTTGTTACCAAAAAAAAAAAAAAAGACATTTCAAGACTTTCATGATTCTCCTAGTTTCACAGCTGTGGGACATCTCTTAATTACACATCATTCAGTGCACCTGTCTGGGATTTTTAAACAAATCTTTCTTGATGGTAGTTTACATTGAAGTTTCTATTTTGCATATCACTGCCATCCCAGTTGGAGAAGGCAGTGGCACCCCACTCCAGTACTCTTGCATTGAAAATCCCATGGGTGGAGGAGACTGGTGGGCTGCAGTCCATGGGGTTGCTGAGAGTCGGATATGACTGAGCATCTTCACTTTCACTTTTCACTTTCACGTATTGGAGAAGGACATGGCAACCCACTCCAGTGTTCTTGCCTGGAGAATCCCAGGCATGGCAGAGCCTGGTGGGCTGCTGTCTATGGGGGTGTACAGAGTCGGACACGATTGAAGCAACTTAGCAGCAGCATCAGCAGGCATCCCAATTATATTTATATTTGAAGAGCAGGTTCAATAGGTGAGGCACTGTAGATCATTTTCAAGGACTCCATTCATTTGGAATTCAATAAAATAACTATTTGGCCAAGTATGCCCCCCACAAAATAACACTTTCGTAAAATCTCCATCTACCAAACGAAATATTTGGACGAATAATCTGGTAAATGCTGCACACTATCTACCACTCCTGGTTAGCCAGAATGCACATTAGTAAATTGAAGCTCTGAGAAATACTTTATGAAAGTACCCATTTCACTGTATTTAATCCAGACTTTCTCAGGCACTTCAGACTCCTTTCTGTAGTAGACCTTATTTGCATGCTGTTTTGGGGAGGCATAATCTTTAATGAAGCCTGGCCAAGGTACTCCAGAAATGAAAGAAGTTAATATATAAGATGGAATACATATATACAACAAACAGGCTTCCCAGATGGCACAATAGTAAAGAATCCACTTGCCAATGCAGTAAACCAAGAGAGGCAGGTTTGATCCCTAGATTAGGAAGATTCCCTCGGGTAGGACATGGCAATCCACTCTGTAGAAGGGAATGGCAAGTCATTCCAGTACTCTGGCCTGGAGAACCCTGTGGACAGGGGAGCCTGGCACTCTACAGTCCACAGGGTCCCAGGTTGCACACAACTGAAGTGACTTAGCATGCAAGCACATTCTTGCCTGAAAAATCCCATGGATAGAGAAGCTTGGCAGGCTACAGTCCAGGGGGTTGCAAAGAGTTCAACACAACTGAGCAACTACACACACACACACACACACACACACACACACAATATAATAAACAATGGCCAAGATCAAACAGAGGAGACAAGATATATGTTTATTCCATGTTCTAACCCCACCTAACATCCCGTGTATATTCTAAGTTGGCCAACAGAAAGATTGAAATCCCAAACACAACTGCCTAGAAATTGTGGGGCAAAATGAGCAAGCAAAGTTCAGCATTAATATGTTTTATAAGCCAAAATACCATTAGAATTTGCCTAGACTACCCTTAGATCAAGTAGGACCCTTAACCCATATATCAAGAAGTAAAATTTATTATATCAGAACTTTCAATACCCAAACTACAGTAACCCAGATTATTGCTCATATTTTTAAAGCCAACGAAATATGTTCCAGAGGTTGTCAGGTTGACCAGTTGACCAAGTCATAGTACGTGGTCATAGGACTTCAAATTGACTTTAGACTTAGAGTTCATAATCTATGCTTCAGCTTGTTCAAAGAAACAATTTATTAAAATGCCACTTCAAATCAATGAGATGCCATATCAGTTAAAAAAAAAAAAAAATCAAGTCCTCCTAACCAGGGAGACTCATCTGGCTCCTATTTCCTAAATAATATGAAGAAATCAGAACAGTCACATCTTCCATGCACCAGCAAGTTGGAGAGGTTGCTAGAAAATATAGATATTTTTAGTCTTGTGTTACAGCTGAAGATTCAATCACACAAAGACTTTATATTCAGTGAGACTGAATTTTCTTTCTTTTTCCAAGCTACCTTGCTTAGTGAAATTGGGCAATTTATCACACAATGGCCTGCAGCAAATTTAGTATATGCAAGTGATTAGTTTGCCTCTTCCCCAACCAGCCTTGATGTAGTTGGGGAAGAGTGGCAGCAGCAAGGGAAGGTCACTTATAACACAAATCCTCTGGGGAACCGTTAATGGGCTATTGACCCTTCTCTACTTTAGGTCGATGTGTCATATTTGATTCTGGTTTCTTGAGATGTAATTTCCAAGTGGTGATGGTTCAGGCCTATACAAGATGGGTTGTTCTATCAAGTTTTAAGCACCATATTATTCACTCCATGAATGGCAGGTGCCAGTTGATTGGATTGGAGATAAGTTTACCATTTCTAGCTAGCCCAGAGCAAAGAAAAAATACGCTATTGACAACATTGGTTAATAACCAAGAGCAAATTATATCTTCACCCTTGCTTTTAACACATTTCCCTTCCCCCCACCCCCACCCTTAGCTTATTTCCACACTATCTGGGAAACTAAGTCAACATTTTTGGTATGGTGTGTCCCTTGGGCCTATTTTTATAGTAAATTAAATGGGTCCCTTTTCCACCAACTAGTGACTCACTGCTTCACCATCAAAAAGTCTATGGAGGATGTAAAACTATTTCAGATAAAATGCTAAGTTCAATTAACAAACCCTAATGGAAGAGAATCAGTGCAAATAAATGTTGAATGGGCTTATGGATCTTATTTTTAAATTTAAGATGTGACTGTGCTATGCTTAGTTACTCAGTCATGTCCGACTCTTTAATACCCCTAATAGAGTAACCTTTATACATTCCAAGAGCAGATATTAAGTTGACAGGCATTTGAGAAGTGCAGTCAAACCAATGTCTCATCCATGTACGTCATTTCCTTTGGCAGTGGCAAGGAGACCAAAAAGAACACTTTAAGAGGTTGAAGGAAGCCAGAGTGGGGATGAAATGCTTTTCCTGGCTCAATTGTACACTGACAATAAGAAACTATTATTGGAAGATGGTAGGGGTTTTTTGAGGTGGAATAATAGACATGAGGGTAAACAAGGTGGAAAGACAACCCTCAGAACGGGAGAAAATAAAAGCAAATGAAACAACTGACAAAGGATTAATCTGCAAGAGCTGCTCATGCAGCTCAATACTACAAAAACAAGCAACCCAATCAAAGAGTGGGAAGAAGACCTAAACAGATAATTCTCCAAGGAAGACATTCAGATGGCTAGTAAACACATAAAAAGCTCTAATATTCGCTCATTATTAGAGAAATGCAAATCAAAACTACCTTGAACTATCACCTCATACTGGTCAGGATGACCATCATCAGAAAAATCTACAAACAATAAATGCTGGAGGGGCTGCAGAGAAATGGGAACCCTCTTGCCCTGTTGATGGGAACATAAACTGTTACAGCCACTATGGAGAACAGTATGGAGATTCCTTAAAAAACTAAGCTTAAAAACTACCATAGGATTCAGCAACCCCACTACTAGGCATGCTGCTAAGTTGCTTCAGTCGTGTCCAACTCTGTGCGACTCCATAGATGGCAGCCCACCAGGCTCCCCCATCTCTGGGATTCTCCAGGCAAGAATACTGGAGTGGGTTGCCATTTCCTTCTCCAATGCATGAAAGTGAAAAGTGAAAGGGAAGTCGCTCAGTCATCGCTGACTCTTAGCGACCCCATGGACTGCAGTCCACCAGGCTCCTCCGTCCACTGGATTTTCCAGGCAAGAGTACTGGGGTGGGGTGCCATTGCCTTTCCCACTACTAGGCATATGCCCTGAGAAAACCACAATTGAAAAGGACACGTGCACCCCAATGTTCATTGCAGCACTAATCACAATATCTAGGACATGAAAACAACATAGATGTCCATTGACAGATGAATGGGTAAAGAAGCTGTGGTACATATATACAATGGAATACTGCTCAGCTATAAAAAGGAACGCCTTTGAGCCAGTTCTAATGAGCCTATTACACTGAGTGAAGTAAGTCAGACAGAGAAAAATAAATATCGTATATTAATGCACATATATGAAATCTAGAAAGACAGTACTGATGAAACTATTTGCAGGGCAGCAATGGAGATGCAGACATATAGAACAGACTTGTGGACACAGCGGGGGAAGGAGAGGTGGGACCAACGGAGAGAGTAGCATGGAAACATATACACTGCCATATTTAAGATAGGGAGCCAGTGGGAATTTGCTGTGTGACTCAGGGAGCTTAAACCATTCCTCTCTGACAGCCTGGAGGGGTGGCATGGGATGGGAGGTGAGAGTAAGTTTCAAGAGGGAGGGGATATATATTCCTATGGCTGATTCATGTTGTGTATGGCAGAAGCCAACACAATATTGTCAAGCAATTATCCTCCAATTAAAAATAAATACATTTAAAATAAAAAAAAAAAAAAAAAAAACAATAGATGTAGGGGAAGGGAAAGAGAGGGAGAAATAGAGGAGGAAGAGAACATAGTAGGTGAAAGGAAGGGCCTGAATGGTGCAACAAATATGCAGTTGGTCCTGATTGCTCACCCTGGAGGAACATGCAGTGGAAGCAGTGAAGAAGCAGATTTTCCCTGAGTTCACCACATCCCCCTCTAGAGCTGTGGAAGCACAAGAAGATGGTATGCACAAGGAGATGGGGACATTGGAAGACAGCCACAGAAGGTGGAATGCAAGTTTCCTTGAATTTCCAAAACCTCCAGCTATGGTAGCAGATGTAGAAAACAGGTATATAACAAGCTCTCAATTTCTTGCAGCCATAAACTTATTGTGAAATCACCGATTTAGAAACAGGGAGGTTTTCACTCTCCAAGACTCACTAAATTACTGAACCAGGCCAATTTATGATCTTCCATGTGTTGCTGCAAAGAAAATTCTCCCTGCAGGTAAGCTGTCTATCTTGAGCCAGAGATATTAGAAGCAATTTTATGAGCAGTATCATTAATTATGACTTATGAAATTTTAATAGGTACCTTCTTCGGATCCTGTGTAGGAGCTAAGATCAAAGTGGCTGCAAACCATTGACACACACTTGGTCATCAGAAAGTCTGGCAAGCTTCCAAGGATTTGAGATCTCAATGTACTTATTACTTCTGNGCAGTATCATTAATTATGACTTATGAAATTTTAATAGGTACCTTCTTCGGATCCTGTGTAGGAGCTAAGATCAAAGTGGCTGCAAACCATTGACACACACTTGGTCATCAGAAAGTCTGGCAAGCTTCCAAGGATTTGAGATCTCAATGTACTTACTACTTCTGTTGCTTATGTTTTGTTAAAGCCAGCATATGTGAAAAATATATATGTGCATGTGTGCAAATATATGCATATATATAGCTGTTGCTGCTGCTGCACACATATATATGTACATGCACATATATTGCAGCTTCTATAGAATTTCATTTACTAAATCCTGGTGGTTGTACTAGACCTCATTTATTTTTTATATTTGTATTTCTAAGGAGTACTATTTTTCTTTCTTAGTTATAATTAAGAGATGGTATGGTATAGCAAAAAGATAAATGAATATGAAATGACTTACATTTATTCCAGGTCTGTCATATAACAGACTGTGTCCTCGGGTAACTGCCTTAACTGATCTGGGCTTCAGTGTCTATTCATATAAGACACGGGTGTCTCATTCTTTCTTACACCTGTGAGATACTGGTGTTCCACGAGAGCTATTGGAAAACAGGGCTCCATGTTTATTAACATGTTTGTCTTTCAGATCTAAGATTCCATGGATACATGCTTCTCTAGGTTCCAGGAAAATGGGGGTAATAACAGTACCTGCCCCTAGGCTTGCTGTGAAGACAAAATAAAATAATCTGTGCAAAGCACCTCAAAGGGTCTCTAGCACACAGCAGACATCCCAGACGTGCTCATTCTTATTGTCTTTATTATTTCTTCTACATGGGAAAAAACAAGGCACTTGTAAAGAAACGTTGGTTCAAAATGCTCTAAAAAGTGGAATAAATAAAATGAAAGATTCATCATCTGGCATGTTGGGTGCTACTAAAATCGTATAGCTACATTACCAGAGGCTGCAGGTGTTACATGTGATAGGAGCTTGTTCCTGTTCTTTCAAAATTGATACTTTTTTGTCCTGAGCACATGGAGAATGAAAGCTCCCCAAATAATAAGAAAACAAAAGCAAAAACAGTTGCTCCTAAATGCCCCTGTTGAGTCCCGTTAAAACTGGCTGCAGTATCTAAGGACTTAGAGGAATACCAAAATCATGAAACCACTCTGGCTAGCTCTCTAGAGACCAGGCTGGTCAGATGAATAGTCAAACAGACCATGCTCTTCTCTAGATGATAGAAGTAATCAGAAATAATATTTCTACTCATGAAATTCTTGAGTCTAGCTTTGACATTTCCTTCTGTTTATCTAGAAAAAGTTTCCTTTGCCTAAACCACATTAAAATTACAAATTACTATCAAAATCCTTTAGCTGTCTGTATTGCAAATCAACTGTACTTCAATAAAACAAATCGTTCAGCTGTCTGGTTAAAATTATTTCAGCTTTTTTTTCTGATGAATGACTTACTGATCAAGGCATTATTTTCTAATCAGGTCTCATATGTCAGCAGTGTGTCAAATGGATGCCTAGCATACTCCATAGACTGGGTCTCTTGATAGTCTAGCTCAAATCCTAGCTGTGTGGGTGTCATCATTTTCAATCCTTATCTTCTCTAGACTCTTTCACTGGCACTGCCAATGGCCTCTGACTGTGCTCTAGGGTCCCTTGAGTTCCACAGCCATCCTGATGGGGTCAGAAGGTCAACCTCAGCCCACGGTGGCAGGGAAGCCACTAAACCTTGTCTCTGTTACCTCTCCCCCCTCCCCCGATCTCTTGGGGTCTGGAGCACAGACTGGATTTCTGCCTTGATTTCCCTCCAGGCCTCCAGTTGCAGTAGAGCTGAAGTTATATTCTCCTCCCCAAACTGCTAGAATGAATCTGTACATCCCAACCCAGGCCTGAGCATATGCTGTGCGTGGTCTCAGCAGCCACCAGGCAGGCTGCGCAAGCGCATGCTCCTGGGAGGACAGGTGTCTTGGCCAGGTCTATATGATTGGGCTTACCCAGCTATGGACCAGGCTCAAGGATGCCTCACACTGATCCTTTGCAAAGATCAGTCTCTGAACTGTTTCATGTCTCCAAGCCCTTATCACCACCAGCCTGGGCTACCGATAACCTCTGCAAGCCCCTGAGTGGATTACTAAGGCTGTTCCACCTGTGGAACTTGTCACCTTCTCCCCACCAACTAAATTACCCACCGCAGTGTTAGGATATTACTAACAAGCTCTCCTTCCTTTATGCAACGCTAACATAGATTTGCAAGAACTTATCCTTTCACCTTCCATGCCTACTTCTGTGTATGGGCATGGCCACTCCTTGGTCATGCCAAGGGTCATTTCTACCCTTGATGATCCTTTCATGACCCTACTCCATATCCCACAGCCTCTGGAAAATGCACTCCAGGGAAAAATGGGATGTCAAGTAGGATAAATAGCTGTGTTCCACTGATTTCTTCAATGAATATAATCAATGACTACTCACAGGTGGTGTTTCATAGCTGTCTATATTTTCAGGTGGAGAAAGGATCTTTGGCTGGCTTACCTTGCAGACTACTGAGTGGATGAATGAGATGAAGTACAGAAAACCGCTTGTTAGCTCTCAAGTGCCATATGGATACTATTATTCAATATTCTTGAGGAATATCCACTCATTACTAATTTTAGTTCCTAATATGATATAGCACTTATTTAGCCTTAATCTTCCTGGTGGCTCAGAGGTTAAAGCGTCTGCCGGGAATGCAGGAGACCTGGGTTCGATCCTTGGGTTGGGAAGATCCACTGGAGAGGGAAATGGCAACCCACTCCAGTGCTCTTGCCTGGAGAATCCCATGGAGGGAGGGGCCTGGTAGGCTACAGTCCATGGGGTCGCGAAGAGTCGGACACGACTGAGCGACTTCACTTTCACTTTCACTTTCATAAATAGGTACAAAATAATCAGCATTTAGAAAGGCACAAAAAGGGAATATAACTTTCCTTTTCAACAACTCATTCTAATCTCTGCTTTGAACCCTATTCCACCAGGTGACAGAGAGCTCGATTTCTGTCAGGCTTTTAGTCATATCGGTGTTTCTGGACTTTTCATGATGTCCCCGACTCCACTCTCCCCAGGGTTCCTTTGAGTAGTGGGGATCTTATCTCACCTCTAGGCTGCCAAGAGAGGATTCTAATCTCTGCTTTGAACCCTATTCCACCAGGTGACAGAGAGCTCGATTTCTGTCAGGCTTTTAGTCATATCGGTGTTTCTGGACTTTTCATGATGTCCCCGACTCCACTCTCCCCAGGGTTCCTTTGAGTAGTGGGGATCTTATCTCACCTCTAGGCTGCCAAGAGAGGAGGTAGGAGAGAGCTCTCCATTTAGGCTGATGTCACCCTTGTTTCAGTGGCTACTGCTGATGCCTGAGGTCCTATCAGCCTTCAATTCATGGCCCGTGCACCGTGTCTACCCTCCCCGGCCCTCGGGTCCACTCTCTGGCGCTCCTTCTCCTGGACATGAGAAGCTGTGGGGGTGGCTGCTGGAGATTTGAGAAACTGGCCCCATGTGCTGAAAAACACCCCTGGTTATTTCTAGTACCCTAGTACTCTAGAGAAGGCAATGGCAACCTACTTCAGAACTCTTGCCTGGAAAATCCCATGGATGGAGGAGCCTGGTGGGCTGCAGTCCATGCCTCACACTGATCCTTTGCAAAGATCAGTCTCTGAACTGTTTCATGTCTCCAAGCCCTTATCACCACCAGCCTGGGCTACCGATAACCTCTGCAAGCCCCTGAGTGGATTACTAAGGCTGTTCCACCTGTGGAACTTGTCACCTTCTCCCCACCAACTAAATTACCCACCGCAGTGTTAGGATATTACTAACAAGCTCTCCTTCCTTTATGCAACGCTAACATAGATTTGCAAGAACTTATCCTTTCACCTTCCATGCCTACTTCTGTGTATGGGCATGGCCACTCCTTGGTCATGCCAAGGGTCATTTCTACCCTTGATGATCCTTTCATGACCCTACTCCATATCCCACAGCCTCTGGAAAATGCACTCCAGGGAAAAATGGGATGTCAAGTAGGATAAATAGCTGTGTTCCACTGATTTCTTCAATGAATATAATCAATGACTACTCACAGGTGGTGTTTCATAGCTGTCTATATTTTCAGGTGGAGAAAGGATCTTTGGCTGGCTTACCTTGCAGACTACTGAGTGGATGAATGAGATGAAGTACAGAAAACCGCTTGTTAGCTCTCAAGTGCCATATGGATACTATTATTCAATATTCTTGAGGAATATCCACTCATTACTAATTTTAGTTCCTAATATGATATAGCACTTATTTAGCCTTAATCTTCCTGGTGGCTCAGAGGTTAAAGCGTCTGCCGGGAATGCAGGAGACCTGGGTTCGATCCTTGGGTTGGGAAGATCCACTGGAGAGGGAAATGGCAACCCACTCCAGTGCTCTTGCCTGGAGAATCCCATGGAGGGAGGGGCCTGGTAGGCTACAGTCCATGGGGTCGCGAAGAGTCGGACACGACTGAGCGACTTCACTTTCACTTTCACTTTCATAAATAGGTACAAAATAATCAGCATTTAGAAAGGCACAAAAAGGGAATATAGCTTTCCTTTTCAACAACTCACTCTAATCTCTGCTTTGAACCCTATTCCACCAGGTGACAGAGAGCTCGATTTCTGTCAGGCTTTTAGTCATATCGGTGTTTCTGGACTTTTCATGATGTCCCCGACTCCACTCTCCCCAGGGTTCCTTTGAGTAGTGGGGATCTTATCTCACCTCTAGGCTGCAAAGAGAGGAGGTAGGAGAGAGCTCTCCATTTAGGCTGATGTCACCCTTGTTTCAGTGGCTACTGCTGATGCCTGAGGTCCTATCAGCCTTCAATTCATGGCCCGTGCACCGTGTCTACCCTCCCCGGCCCTCGGGTCCACTCTCTGGCGCTCCTTCTCCTGGACATGAGAAGCTGTGGGGGTGGCTGCTGGAGATTTGAGAAACTGGCCCCATGTGCTGAAAAACACCCCTGGTTATTTCTAGTACCCTAGTACTCTAGAGAAGGCAATGGCAACCTACTTCAGAACTCTTGCCTGGAAAATCCCATGGATGGAGGAGCCTGGTGGGCTGCAGTCCATGGGGTCGCTAAGGGTCCTGCACAACTGAGCGACTTCACTTTCACTTTTCACTTTCATGCATTGGAGAAGGAAATGGCAACTCACTCCAGTATTCTTGCCTGGAGAATCCCAGGGACAGAGGAGCCTGGTGGGCTGCCATCTATGTGGTCGCACAGAATCGGACACAACTGAAGCGACTTAGCAGCAGCAGCAGCAAAAGCAGTACTCTACGATAGGGGAACGCCCAGGCTCAATCTTTGTTTTCCAACTCATCTCTATCTCCACAGCCCAAGAAAATTCTTAGCAAGACAAAGAGGAGAGAGTCTTACAGAAAGTTCATCAAGCACCAAGTCTTTTGTTTAGAAAGTCGAAACTTTGGCCTCAAACTCCAACACCCAAGCACTTGAGCCTAATGTTCTTTGCTCAACTAGGAGCCCTGATAAAACTTACAAAACTTGCTTTGAAGAGTTTATCATTTACTACTCCTTTTCTCAAACCACAGAAAGGGTCCTAAGGTTAAAAAAAAAAAAAAAAAAAGTCTTGTATCTGAATTGTGTGGAGCTGACTTAGGGACATGAATTTTTAGAATTCATTCAATTTTGTGCACAACATGTGTTTATTTTCTTACAGGTAAATTATACCTCAATCAAGTTGATTGAAAATATTCAGATAGGGACTTCTCCTATCTGAAAGGTTAAGACTCCACCTTCCAACACAGGGGTTCAGGTCCAATCCTCTGTCATGGGACTAAGATCCCATGTACCTCAGGGTGCGGCAAAAAATTTAAAAAAAAAAACAACAAAAACACAAATCAGTAAAACTTGTTTTAAAAAAAAGAGAAAATATTCAAATAAATGTGTATACACACACAGAGGAAGGTATTTAAATATTACCCTTTTACACTAATATGATCAGTTTTGTCTTCTTTCTTAATAAACAAATCCTAACTATATTGTAACATTAAAATATGACTTCTCCAACTTGATTCTTTTCCTTATGACATTCTCTTAATTGCTGATTTCTTTTTATTTTAGAACTACATCAAATATACTCTCTTTATTCCCTATTTTTCCTTTTCACAATTCTGATTTTATTGGTGTATGCTCACTACTTTATTTCTGCTCTGAGTATAAAATACAAGTTGCTGTGGTTTGTTTCATGGACATCTGTACTGAGCTAGACGAATGACGGCACCCTCCAGAGGCTACTCAGATATCCTAAACATAGTAACTAAGATCCTTGGAGTGAAAAAGAAAGGGATTAGACAACTATGTCTCTTTCACAGGCTTTAGAAGTTTAGTTTTCTATTGCAATGGCTGTTTCTCTGTGTTGATGCCTTTTTTTCCAATTTAAAAAAAAAGTACGAATTATCTGCATTTTACAAGCATCACCAACAAACTACATTAAACAATCATTTTTGTTCTCAGATGACTTGACGGCTAAGAACATGAAACACAAAAAGAGTCCGTATTTCTGGTTTGTCATAGAAGAAGTATTGAGTATCTATCTGCATTCATAGTTGAAGCCATGGAATCTGAGGTCCTACTCCATTTTTCAATTCCATGATTTTAAGTTGGGAAAGAGTATAACAAAATGTCATCACAGGAAAGCATCACATTTCCTTTTCACATGTAGTTGTTCAAGTTCGAGTTCTCAGTGCATCAATTTTATGTAAATCATAGCATAGATGTTTATTTAAATAGTCAAATCATTGAAAGGTCCCTGCAAATCTTCTTTGTTGCTAGTTCTCTGGGAACAACATGGATCACCAGTGAGTGCCAATCTTTCTCCAGGGAGTTTGAGAGGATCCAGGGTTCTGGAATTAATTGATAACATCAAAAGGATGTGAGTAGGCAAATTGTGTAAGAAAGTGGACTTTGAAAATGATGACATGCAGCTTGTAAAACCGACATCATTATCATCAAAATCACTTATTAAACAGCCAATTGAGCATGATGTTCAGCTTCTATCTTCCAAGAGAAACTGCTGCCAATAAATAGCTTCTCACTGGATCATCCTTGGCAATCGCAATCCTCCAGTGATTACAAAGGGCTATCTGAATTTTGTAAAGTTACATTTGGACTCCTGGCAGATATATGCATTGGCACATGCAATATCAATTGTTTCCTTTTGGCACTTTCAAGTCTAAATTATTTTTAAGACTCCAGAGATGAAGAATCAGACAATGTCCAGTGACTTTGATCTACTACCAGGAAAATGTTACTCTCAAACTATAAATATATTTGTTGTTTTATATCATTAGGGATAATGATGAATATTAATAC
Organism: Cephalophus harveyi; assembly: GCA_006410635.1. Classification (NCBI taxonomy): domain Eukaryota; kingdom Metazoa; phylum Chordata; class Mammalia; order Artiodactyla; family Bovidae; genus Cephalophus; species Cephalophus harveyi. The sequence continues at coordinate 140,429 of SJYT01050971.1, read as the reverse complement.
TACTACCACTATTGACACTATACTGAGGTCCTAAGTTAATCATAATGAATATATCAATGGCATCACATGATCAGTATTTAGTTTCTTTATTAAATACAAACTTGATGAAAATGAGGCAAAGCACAGGAGCCCAAGTATTGATAGCATTGGGATATAGGATGGGTGAGTCAGGGAAGTAATAGTCCACAGGGCTGCAGCCAAATCTCATGTTTCCACATGGAGCAAGCATTTTTCCCTGTGATAACCACACTGTGATTCTGAAGACTACTGAAGTATTTTCAATGTAGCTTTGAAATATCCTCAAGTCAAAGTTCAAATAGTAACAGATTTAATTAGTAAGTTAGCCTTATACCTAATCTAAACATTTCATACTCCAGAGAACCAAATATTATGATTGATTTTTACTTCATATTTGTAAAGGCACAGGTAAGGTAAAAAGAGTCAACACAGAATATAATTCTCCTTCTTCAATGTTAGGTTTCCATCTCCTTAGAAAAACTTAAATTAAGGCTATCTCTTGGCAGAATGGACACTAAAAGTTGCTTCCGGTCTTCAGTTCTCTTACTGAGAGAGCATTAACCTCAAGTTCTTTAAACAACTCATTCAATAATTTTCAAGTCATAGACTATAAACAAAATCAGGACAATGCTAGATTCAAATGCATGCAAAACTATATGTGATTTCCACGTAGACCCCATTATCTTGGTTGAATATTAAAATATATTTCCTCTACAAGGTATTTCATATATTTTAATTTGACTGCTTTGAGGGCTTGATAGAAGTCTCCTGAGACTTTTTTCAGGTAAGTATTTTTGAAAGGAAAAAGGCTTTGGCTTGAAATAAAAACCCTTAGGATTTTCATAGTCAACGGAACTTTGAAAATGTGAGTCTTGAAACAAAGAAGAAATTAAATTTGGCCAATCATTTTAACAATGAGATCACAGCATTAGTTTTATGGGTCACTGAAACCCTGGATGATTCTGTGGTATTCCCGAAGAAACTAAAAAGAGAAATTGATTGGGTTATGCATGGCCAACCCATTCCGAGTAGTTCACTGCAAAGTAATGCATATTGGAAAAGGCCATTCAAAGTTCCTGCACACTAATGGGTCTGATGGGCTCTGAATGAGCTGGCGCTTTTCACGAGAAAGATCTAGGCATCGTTATGAACAGCTCAATTAAGATGTCTGCTCAGTGGGCTACACTGGGCCAAAAAGCAAATAGACTGCTTGGATGAATTAATAAAGGGAGAGATAATATAGAAATATTATAATGGCCTTGCATAAACCTTGATGAGTAGGGGGAGTTTCAATGCTTCCTGCCTAAATTTAGATGAGTAAATCAGCTTCTCCCATCATGGATCATTTGACTCATTTCCAGAGGAACTCTCTGGGTACCATTTTGCTGAATCTGGGAGGCAGTAGCCAGGGGCCTTGTAACTTCAGAAACATCATTCTTACCACATCTGTTTGGCTGCTGATGCCTTTGGATGGGTTCTGCTCACCTATTTTCTTCTGACTCAGCTTAGGCAAACTTCCTGCCTGTTTATGGAGTGCCATGAAAGTTGGGAAGAGGATATGGGATAGCATACAGACGTTGAACATCCCAGGAGCAACATATCTATAAACGTTTCAGGCATTTATAATCCTATCTTGGAGATGGGTTCAAAAAGTTTTCAGATGCTTTAGAGCTTCTTCCAACTTTGATAAAATGTTTCTCACTGCAAACTGTTATAAACCCGTTTCATCTAAGCCATAGCTCTCCTTTTCAATGGTCCTTACCCCAGAGTAAGTAGAAAAAAAATAGATACTTATCTAAAATAAACATAATTGGGATCCCTCAAGCCACTTCCTCTGTAGAAATTCACCTTGCTTTAAAAGCTTAAGAGATGGAGGGTGGGGGGCAAGGAGTTTCAAGAGGTAGGGGATGTATGTATACTTATAGCCAATCCATGTTGTTGTAAGGCAAAAACCAACACAACATCGTAAAGCAATTATCCTCCAACTGGTATCTCAGACAGTAAAGAATCTGCCTGCAATGTGGGAGACTCAAGTTTGATCTCTGGGTTGGGAAGATCCCCTAGAGAAGGGAATGGCTATCCACTCCAGTATCCTTGCCTGGAGAATTCCATGGGCAGAGAAGCCTGGAAGTCTACTGTCCATAAGGTTGCAAGAGTCAGACATGACTGAGAGACTAACAGTTTCACTTACACTAAAAATAAACTAAAAAAGAAACTATAAGAATATAAAAGAAGACACAATCTCATATATTTTAGATCCATTCAGGTTTCCTACACAATTGTCTCCAAAGGTTACACATATCTATGAAGGCTGTACTACTTGTGCATGCAAGTGTGTATGTGTGTGGTGTGTGTGTATTAGTTTTGTGTAATGAAAGTTTCTCTCCAGCATCTCAGTCAAGAAATAAATTTCCACAGAAAATGTTGAGAGCAGATACACTGAAGTTGTTCTTGATTATCAAAGGAGCTGTAGCAAATTCTCCCATCAGGTTATGCACAGAGTTTAAAGCATTTTTAATTAAAGCTGTTTAGAATGTAATATCTCATATAATTCTAAAACAACCCTGAGAAACTTAAAACTTGAAAAGACAGATTCCTAAAAAAGTTAGATGACCTCACTGGGTCATTTGAAATTTTGAGCATCCGAATAGAGATTAGTACCTCAACTTTTAGTTCACTAGATCTTTAGTTCACTCCTCTAATTGCTGCTGTTGCTGCTGCTGCTAAGTCGTTTCAGTCGTGTCCGACTCTGTGCAACCCCAGAGACAGCAGCCCACCAGGCTCCCCCGTCCCTGGGATTCTCCAGGCAAAGACACTGGAGTGGGTTGCCATTTCCTTCTCCAATGCATGAAAGTGAAAAGTGAAAGTGAAGTCACTCAGTCATGTCCGACTCTTCACAACCCCATGGACTGCAGCCCACCAGGCTCCTCCGTCCATGGGACTTTCCAGGCAAGAGTACTGGAGTGGGGTGCCATTTACTGAAACAGAAACTGAAAGTAAGTGTATAATCTTTTTATAGCAATTTGGCGTTTCTATGACAACCATTGGCATGCCCTGATAACTCAGATGGTAATGAATCTGCCCACAATGCAGGAGACCTGGTTCGATTCCTGGGTCAGGAAGATCCTCTGGAGAAGGGAATGGCAACCCACTCCAGTATTCTTGCCTGGAGAATCCCATGGACAGAGAGGCCTGGTGGTCTATAGTCCATCAAGTTGCAAAGAATCAGACATGACTGAAGTGACTTAACATGCATGTGTGATGACTAAGAACATGATTTTGGATTCTACCAAATTACCAGTCTGTAATAAATTGGGGATTAAAAGAAACAGATAAAGAAACTGTTCTCCAAACCTAGAGACTGTCATTCAGAATGAAGTAAATTAGAAAGAGAAAAGCAAATATCATATATTAATACACACATGTGGAATCTAGGGAAAAAATGGTATCAGTCCATTCAGTTCAGTCGCTCAGTTGTGTCTGACTCTGTGACCCCATGAATCGCAGCACGCCAGGCCTCCCTGTCCATCACCAACTCCCGGAGTTCACTCAGACTCACGTTCATTGAGTCAGTGATGCCATCCAGCCATCTCAGTCTCTGCCGTCCCCTTCTCCTCCTGTCCCCCATTCCTCCCAGCCTCAGAGTCTTTTCCAATGAGTCAACTCTTCGCATGAGGTGGCCAAAGTACTGGAGTTTCAGCTTTAGCATCATTCCTTCCAAAGAAATCCCAGGGTTGATCTCCTTCAGAATGGACTGGTTGGATCTCCTTGCAGTCCAAGAGACTCTCAAGAGTCTTCTCCAACACCACAGTTCAAAAGCATCATTCTTCAGTGCTCAGCCTTCTTCACAGTCCAACTCTCACATCCATACATGACCACTGGAAAAGCCATAGCCTTGACTAGACGGACCATTGTTGGCAAGGTAATGTCTCTGCTTTTCGATATGCTCTCTAGGTTGGTCATAACTTTTCTTCCAAGGAGTAAGCATATTTTAATTTCATGGCTGCAGTCACCATCTGCAGTGATTTTGGAGCCCAAAAAAATAAAGTCTGATGATCTTATTTGCAAAACAGAAATAAAGACACAGACGTAGAGAACAAAGTATAGATATCAAGATGGGAAGGAGGGGGTGGGGTGAATTTGGAGATAGGGATTGACATATATACACTATTGATAGTATGTATAAAATAGATAACCAGTGAGAACCTACTACATAACTCAGGGAACTCTACTCACTGCTCTGTGGTGACCTAAATGGAAAGGAAATTCAAAAAAGAGGGGGTATATGTACACATATAGCAGATTCACTTTGCAGTACAGCAGAAACTAACACAACATTGTAAACCACTGTACTCCAATAAAATTAATTTAAAAAAGGAAACTGTCCTCGACCCTGATGGCCTGCATGCTAGGTACTAGATGACGTTAAACCACAGCCATTGACACAGTTATTTTTCATTTCAGTCAAGATCTTCTGCACTTGCAGGTTCAGCCTCTGAAGTTCCTGGTAAGAGAGAAAATAAGCAAATCGAAATGAAATCAAAACACACCATGTGGGAAATGCTGAGATTCCCCTTCCCACACTTTGACATATTAGTATAGTTCAACTTCTTATTCCCCTCTAGTGGCTCTTGGTGCAGAAAACCAAGGAGGGCCTGAGAGACTGAACACCAACAAAGGCAGGATCAACAAAGTGCCTTATCTCTCCTCTTAAGTCAGGGGATAAAAACTTTGAATTATTTTTGGTATTCTTGCTTGATTTGAGGATCGTTTCTGGTTTTATTTTTTCACTTGCAAGATTTCCTATCTCCAAACCGAAGCATCATCCATAAAGAACTGAGATTTAAAAAAAAAAAAAAAAGACTATACTGTAGAAATACCTAAGTTTGTATATTAATTTCTTAAGATTAACAATTGTAACCTTCAGGTGCACCAAGAGAGAACAAGGTGTAGAATATCCTAGAGATCTAGCGAAATAAATCATGAAAAACTTTTGTTGGTAGTTTATAAATTTCTGATTCTTGAAGTAGGAATGTGCTGCTGGTCTTTTCTATCAGATAGGAAAGAGTTAATATCCACTTTTTGGAGAAATGTCTACTGAAATACGAATTCAGAGTGGGGTCTGAGTGTGGTTCTCCAGAGCCTATTGATGAAAGAAATGTAGAACAGCATTGATCTCACTGCCCAAGTGCCCAGGTTTCGATCTATGACCATATTGACCCCATTCCCAGAACAAAATGTAACAAAATTTACACAACAGCAGCATCAAATGTCTTCATCGATGCCATCTGTGATGATCAAGGAGAAGCCGATTTTCAAGTTTGTCAGTACTTTTGTTGAAAACACTATAGTTCCTGTCAAAACAGTACTAGGAGAGAATAGTAAGAAACATTGGATAAACAACTTTTTTTCTCTCTTTAGTGACAATGTCACACATACTCTCCCCAACACAGTTATAGTAAAAAGATTTTCAGAGTTTCTGGGGGAAAGGAGCAAATATAATGCTGAAATCAATTACAATTCTTAAATTAGGATGATACATTTCAATGTATGTGTATAAGTGAATCACTTTGCTGTAAACATGAAAACCACACAACACTGTAAATTAACTATACTCCAATAAAATTAAATAATGAACAATCTACCTTAGATCTGAACCTAATCCTTGTTCATCTGTACATGTGTCACCCTGCTTATTTAACTTATATGCAGAGTACATCATGAGAAACGCTGGACTGGAAGAAACACAAGCTGGAATCAAGATTGCCGGGAGAAATATCAGTCACCTCAGATATGCAGATGACACCACCCTTATGGCAGAAAGTGAAGAGGAGCTAAAAAGCCTCTTGATGAAAGTGAAAGAGGAGAGCGAAAAAGTTGGCTTAAAGCTCAACATTCAGAAAACGAAGATCATGGCATCCGGTCCCGTCACGTCATGGGAAATAGATGGGGAAACAGTGGAAACAGTGTCAGACTTTATTTTGGGGGGCTCCAAAATCACTGCTGATGGTGACTGCAGCCATGAAATTAGAAGACGCTTACTCCTTGGAAGAAAAGTTATGTCCAACCTAGATAGCATTTTCAAAAGCAGAGACATTACTTTGCCGACTAAGGTCCGTTTAGTCAAGGCTATGGTTTTTCCTGTGGTCATGTATGGATGTGAGAGTTGGACTGTGAAGAAGGCTGATCGCCGAAGAATTGATGCTTTTGAAGTGTGGTGTTGGAGAAGACTCTTGAGAGTCCCTTGGACTGCAAGGAGATCCAACCAGTCCATTCTGAATGGCTCCAAAATCACTGCTGATGGTGACTGCAGCCATGAAATTAGAAGACGCTTACTCCTTGGAAGAAAAGTCATGTCCAACCTAGATAGCATTTTCAAAAGCAGAGACATTACTTTGCCGACTAAGGTCCGTTTAGTCAAGGCTATGGTTTTTCCTGTGGTCATGTATGGATGTGAGAGTTGGACTGTGAAGAAGGCTGAGCGCCGAAGAATTGATGCTTTTGAACTGTGGTGTTGGAGAAGACTCTTGAGAGTCCCTTGGACTGCAAGGAGATCCAACCAGTCCATTCTGAAGGAGATCAGTCCTGGGAGTTCTTTGGAAGGACTGGTGCTAAAGCTGAAACTCCAGTACTTTGGCCACCTGATGCGAAGAGTTGACTCATTGGAAAAGACTCTGATGCTGGGAGGGATTGGGGGCAGGAGGAGAAGGGGACAACCGAGGATGAGATGGCTGGATGGCATCACCCGACTCGATGGACATGAGTTTGAGTGAACCCCAGGAGTTGGTGATGGACAGGGAGGCCTGGCGTGCTGCAGTCCATGGGATCGCATAAAGTTGGATACGACTTAGCAATTGAACAGCAACAACAACAATACTCTTAGAACTCTGAGAACTAAGGAAAAGAAAGACAAAAGGCTCTATTTACACTAAAGACACTGGGGACACATTTTGTTAAGATTCAGCCCAAGAAATGTCATAGTCTGAATGTCAGATCAACCATCTAGAAAAAGTCACTCTTTGCTCTGTTGTTTTCACGCCTGTGAAGAACACTAATGCCATCCTGCGCTGGCTGGCTCAGGAAGGCCCAGGCTCCTCACTTGAGAGCATCTTCACTCCTGACCCGGTCAGCAGGGCCCAGGCCACCGGGGTCTTCCCGACTCTGAAGCCGTCCTCCCCTGTCTACCTCATCTCCTTTTTTGCCTTCTAAGGCCCCCCTATGGGCCTCAGTGAGGGACTCCTGTGTAGATGGGCTTGAGAACCCACTAAAGATCCGGGAAAGCAGAGGAGGGGGCTCTGGGGGGATGGGGGCTTTGGTGTGACAGTTATGGCAAGAAGGAGTGAGGAGAGGGAGGGAAGCTGGTCACTGCAGGCCCAGGCATTCACCCCTCTCCTTCCGAGACAGTTGTGACTCAGCTCAACAAGGAGGGAAAACCCATCTCTCAAGCTCAGGGCTTGGTCTCAATCCAAAGCTACTTACAACAATCTTGTTGTTTTGACTTTTGGAGCCAGAGGTAATGCTAGACTCTCTCGAGTTTGGCCGGAATGTTTTTTATCAGCTCCAGTGAATCAACCCACCGCAGTGGGACATCCGGACGCCCAGCCCAGAGACAAAGCAAAGGTCTGATTTGGTGGTTGAGACTCGGGTATAATAAGCAGACCAAATGCTTTAAAGACTGTCTCTGCTGTCAGCCATGTGATCTGGTGGAAACCCACAGGAAGTTCAGCGAACAGATGTAGGGCTCAACTGCAATAATTTTATTACCGCAAAAGTTCAATGGAGTTTTCCCCCTTCCACCATTTATATAGATAGCATCAGAAACTCTAGCAAGTCCCTGGCATGGCTCCAGAAAGTTTAGTGCGCTTTAAAATCAAACAGCTAGACAGTACATTACAAAAAATTCTTTCAAAGACCGTCAAGCCTCTGAATAGACAAGTGATGGGTGATGGCTGGCAATGAGGCAGCCGTCACTGCTGGGAGACGGTGTGGGAGGGGGTGGGAGAGGTGAGTTGCTGCTAGTGGCATGCTCCGGGGAGGTGGTGGTCAGGTTCTGTGCACAATGGAAGGCAAACTGATTTCAAGATCCCGTCATAAGATATCCAGGTAGGCATCTACAGGCAATTATTTTATCGTGGGGTAAATTGGGGATGAAGAACCAGCTTCCCTACTATTCCTTCCCTGATTTAATCTCACTGTGTAAAGTTGGGTCCTTCAGGAACGGGTCCTTAAACACAGGAGGTGAGCGCCAACTATATATAAAGCATTACACTTGGAGGAAAGGAGGAAAGGAAAAGGAATAATTGCTGCTCCTCCAACAGGGGGGACAAGTTAGCAGGAGGAATAAGAATAGTGGGAGCATGACACCAGATGCAAGGGCCGTGCCCCAGGCGAGCCGGCCAACACTGGGGCCAGACGGCCGTGGGTGGGCTTGAACGGCAAGCTCTACGAGAAGCATCCATATGATCGGCTCAGCTAAATTACAATCTGAACAAGCCTGAACTGCAGGCTCTTCTTTGTGTGATGGAATCCACTGTAAATGGATCAAATATTACTGCTTAACTGACATAAAGGAGATAAGCACTGGTCTGTGAATAACAGCAACACTGGATGTGGAGCAGTCCTGTTTTACGCAAATCAGTTTAAAAGTGAATGAAAAACTAAATCCAAAGTATAGAAAATTAGAAAGGGTCATTTGTTTTTACTTTAATCTAATTTTATTTTGGGGGGCTTCCCTGATAGCTCAGTTGGTAAAGAATCCATCTGCAATGCAGGAGACCCGGGTTCAATTCCTGGGTTGGGAAGATCCGCTGGAGAAGGGATAGGCGGCCCTCTTCAGTATTCCTGGGCTTCCCTGGTGGCTCAGGTGGTAAAGAATCCGCTTGCAATGCAGGAGACCTGGGTTGGATCCCTGGGTTTGGAAGATCCCCTGGAGAAGGGAAAGGCTACCCACTCCTGTATTCTGGCCTGGAGAATTTCATGGACTGTAGTCCACGGGATCACAAAGAGTCAGACACGACTGAGCGACTTTCACTTCCGCCTGCACCATGTGGGGTGCAGGATCGAACCCACATTCCCTGTAGTGCAAGTGTGAAGTCCTACCCACTGGACTGCCAGGGAATTCCCTAAAGGGCCATTTCTTAAAAATTATAAATTAAGAGATACAAAGCTGACTTTAAGAAGTCTGTCATGAGGTGGCTCAGAATAGAGTCAAAATACCTGGCATGTCTAAGCGCATGCTGGCTGGCTGGGCAGTGGGCATCTTCAGGGTCTCCCTGGGAAGAAGAGAGCTACAAGGTGAGTAGGCATCTAAGTCGCTCAGTCGTGTCTGACTCTGCAACCCCATGGACTGTAGCCCGCCAGGCTCCTCTGTCCATGGAATTCTCTAGGCAAGAATACTGGAGTGGGTTGCTGTTTCCTCCTCCAGCTGATCTTCCCAATCCAGGGATCAAACCTGCATCTCTTATGTCTCCTGCATTGGCGGGCAGGTTCTTTACCACTAGCGCCACCTGGGAGACCCAGGGTGAGTGGACACCTATGAATATTTTGAAAGCTCCGGCCAGAAGACCACCTCTGAGATTACAAGGGACACTAATGGTCCTGTGACTGGTGGCAAAAAAAAAAAAAAACCTCTTAGGAAAAACAGCAAGATACAATATAAGATTGAGCCTACACCTTCGATGAATTCTCCACCATCACACCATCAGCCAGAATCTGAAGCCTGCTGGAGACTGAAGTCAGACTCTCACTCACAGGTCCAGGCTAAAGGGGGTCATGAAATGGGGATGTCTTCTGTTTGAAATTTCTCTCGCTTTTCGGGAGAAGGGGCGCTGGTAGGACAGCCTGCAGAAGCAGGAAGAACAGGCTCTCCTTGAGACAGGCCTTGACAAGTGGGTACTGACCTGTAGGGGTTGGCAGGGGGCAGGGAGGAAGCTGGCATTGTTCGTGGTGAGACCTTGTGGGCAAACACTGAGGCCGATGACACACTTGTGGGCCTGGCAAGTCGTACGGCCCGGACACAGGCTCCAAGGCCAGCAGCTGGGGATGCTGCTGGAAAGAAGGGATGAAGACAGAGAGGGGCCTCGAGGGCTGGGATAACACATCTATTCATTCAGTGAGCCTAGAATTGAGAGAAGAGGCACGTTGGGGATAGATATTTCTAATTTAAACATCATTAGCTCTGAGATGGCAGTTGAAGTTGCCAAGGGTGTAAACTCCTCAAGAAGACTGAGCTGCAGCACTGAGTACTGATCGAGTATTGATGGAGTATTGTAGTATCCAAAACCCTGTTCTAAAGGCAAATCAATTTGAATACAGAAGACCGGGAGGAGGAGAATGTTTTGATTCCATGGTGGGAGATGAAGGGCAAAAGTTAAGAATTTACTGGCACATTTCTTGGCTGAAAGCCAGCCCAGAGGGGGAGCCACAGATGACTGGAAAAGTGTATTCTTCCTGCAGTGGGCTCCTTATTTTGGACAGGACTCAGATACCTATGGCTTCCCTCATAGCTCAGTTGGTAAAGAATCTGCCTGCAACACTGGAAACCCTGGTTTGATTCCTGGGTTGGGAAAATCCACTCAAGAAGGGATAGGCTACCCACTCCAGTATTCTTGGGCTTCCCTTGTGGCTCAGCTGGCAAAAATCCACCTGCAATGAGGAAGACCTGGGTTCAATCCCTGGGTTGGGAAGATCCCCTGCAGAAGGGAATGCCTACCCACTCCAGTATTCTGGCCTGAAGAATTCCATGGACTGTAATAGTCCATGGGGTCACAAAGAGTCAGACACAACTGAGCGACTTTCACTTTCACTTTCAGATACCTGGTTAAGAGAGTGAGATCCTAGGAAAAAAAAAATGCATTACTCGGAAATAAAAGTCCAAATAGAATAAAAGCTCCTTGAGGGCAGGGTTTTTTTTTCCCCGCTACCGATGCATCCACCAGTGTTTAGAAGATTGCCACGGACTTGAGAGAGATTTGCTGAGTGAATGAATAAACGAATGAATGAAGAGGTAAAAATTGCTGTTTATAAAAAACTCAGAGTTATTGGCAGAGTGGGGGTAGGGTGAGGTGGGTGGGTGGCAGATTTCCCTGGTAGCTCAGCTGGGAAAGAATCCGCCTGCAATGCAAAAGAACCCGGTTTGATCTCTGGGTTGGGAAGTTCCCCTGGAGAAGGGATAGGCTACCGATTCTATTATTCTTGGGCTTCCCTGTTGGCTCAGATGGTAAAGAATTTGCCTGCAATATAGGAGATATGGGTTCGATCCTTGGGTTCGGAAGATCCCTGGAGGAGGGCATGGCCACCCACTCCAGTATCCTTGGCTGGAGAATTCCCATGGACAGAGAAGCCTGGTGGGCTACAGTCAATGAGGTTGCAAAGAGTCGGTACGACCACGCGGGTAAGCATTTTGGGGAGGTGGGGGACAAGAGGGGAAAATTGAGTCCTGTACACTGGATGAGTCAGTGGAATAACTGCCCAAATTTATTTGGGACAAAATGAGCCAAATTAATTTGAGATGCAAATGAACTGACTTACTGGGATTTGGGGGCAATACTTACAAACTCAATAAATTAACTTACTTCTCAAACTACCTGTTCTCCTTGCTTACCACCATCCTACCACTGTCATAATCTGGCTTACCTAGGAAACTGGATCCTGGATAATGGATGACATTAATATAGATAGTCACAGTCATATTTTATATTTCAATATATACCTAATTGTGGAAAATAAATGAGTTCATCAACATGCACTAGTCATGAACTGACACATAATATGTGAATGGAGAAACGTTCATTTTTAATGAGTCCTTTACTTTTTCCTTTTGTCAACACTATAATATGGTTTTTAAAATGGGGGAAGTTAAGGCCTTAAAATGTAAACAGTAAGTCCTAATTAGTGTGTCTGTGATAATATTTCTTTATACTGTTTTCTTTTAAATTTTATTTTTACTTTATTTTACTTTACAATACCGTATTGGTTTTGCCATACATTGACATGAATCCACCATGAGTGTCTTTTTCAGATTAATATGTGAATTAAGAGAGAGTGGGAGATAGAGATTTTGGAGAAAGATTCTGAATCTTGTTTAGACAAATTCTGGCAAAGCAAGGATCTTTGCCATGTCTGAAATGTCCGTGCTGGGAGACACATGTGGGTGACATGTGGTGGCTGTGGGGACAAAGACACAGAAGATGCTTTGCTGGCATTCCCCAGACTGAGGTGCCTCTGAGTGAAAGAGAGTCTCTGTGATTATATTAGGCGAGAAGACACTCTTTACCACAGTATGTCAGAGATATCTGGAAAGAGAAATCCAACTAAGATGAACCTAAGAAAGTAAGAAGTTGTCTTTAATTTCTTAAGAGTTATCTCCTTTGAACATTCTTAGGATTTAAGTTATAAGCAAATGTGACAGTTTTTCAAGCCTTCTTAAAAAGTCTTGCCTGAGTTATTTCTTAGCAGGAAGTTAAAACAAGGCTCTGATAATCAATATCCCTATGCATCCACCATATAGGAGAATTTTTCCCCTCTGCTTATGGAAAGAATAATCTATTCCCAGTGTTCTATGAAAAGCCTGTGGTTGCTAAACTAATTATGCTTTCTTCAATCTACTTGGAGAAAATTCCACTTAAATCCCATGATTCTAAAGGCCAGCATTTCACAGCCTCAAGTTCAGTCTCAGTGCTTCCTATGGCTCTCTTTCCCAGTGACGCAAGCATGATCCATCAACGGATGACCCACATCTGTGACTTCCTGTCAGATGCTAAGTCCTGGACCCGTGGTTACTCCAACATTCGTGATCAATGAATTAAAAGCACAAAATGAGGCTCGTTTCCTTGTCCACAATCATGAGGACTTATAAAGGGAATGAGGAAACTGAGAGGAAAGGGAACAGAAGCAGAATGCTCCAGAAGATTCCTAATAATCCTGTTTGTTGTTAGGAAGTGAGTCTGCCTTAGATTCCACTCAGTCATGGTTATGTCACTGTGAGACAGAGCTATCTAGAAAAAGGGTACTCCCAGATTCAACTAGACAGGCCTAGGTCACCTAGAAAAATCCATATTACTTTCCTGGACCATGACACTATGGGATCCTGGAATCACAGAATGTTAGCACTCAAAGAGACTCTCAGTTTTAAAAAGAAGGTACAAAAATGTACAAATAAAACCACAAAAATCCTTAACAGTTATAAAAGGTCCACCAAGTTAACTCGAATTCATATTAAATGACTATACATTGATTTTCTCAAGAAACTATTCTAATATAAGGGAACATACTCATTATCTTAGTCCAAAACTCCCTTAGACTTGGGCTTGTTCCCTTTGGGGAAGCCATTGACACTGCCTCAAAATTAAAAAAAAAAAAATGCTATTGATAAAATAGTTGTGTTTTTATCCCCCTGAAGCCAGTAAACATATTATCAAATGATTCAAAAGTTTGATTTGGTATGATGCATCACATTGTAAGGGGTTTCCCTGGTGGCCCAGATAGTAAAGAATCTTCCTGCAACGTAGGAGACGCAGGTTCAGTCTCTGAGTTGGGAAGATCCCCCGGAGAAGGGAATGGCAGCCCTCTTCAGTATCCTTGCCTGGAGAATCCCATGGTCAGAGGAGTCTGGCAGGCTACAGTCCATGGGGTCACAAAGAGTCACACACGGCTGAGCAACTAAGTACACACACGCACACCACACTAAGATACCATCTCACTATGTAAAACAGCTATCAGTTGTGAGACACTCAATTCGTTGAAAACCCCAAGACAGGAGATAAGCAATGAATGCATCAGAATGAACTAACCAAAGCAGTTTGTTTAATTTTTCCCAAGGAAAACATGAACAGGAAGAAGCAAAGACAGAGCAAAGTGGGTGGTGGGGTGTGTCTGTGAAGGGCGATGGGTGGTGGTGGTGGGATGAGAGGAACACTGGCACAAGAGAGCTATGTGATTTGACCACTAGGACCAAAACTAAGAAGGGGAACCTGTCCCACTGTACACTAAACTATAAAGCTGAAGTAACTGAGTGGTATACTACCCCTTCCTCTGATGTGGACCACCACAGATGCATATGATTTAGCACTTATACCTGCTATGTTATAATTACAGAAGAATTAACCAAAAAGCTGTATAAAATAGGTATTTTATGTATCTAGGGAATACATCCCTATACATCTAGGGAATACAGGCTACATTTTATTTTACAGTGAAAAAAAAATGTGCTTGAGATTTAAGCTTCCAAAAGTTTTGCAAGTTAAAGATGTATATATTTCAAAATATGCACAACTACATGAAAGGACCAGAGGTTCCCTAACTTACCAGATTTGTTCCTCTTCTCTTCTCATTCCATCTTAATCAACTAATCAATCTGTCAGCTGGAAAACTTTATGGAAAATGGCAAGTATAAAGCAAAGTTCAGATGCTCAAAGAGCTGAACATCTAGCACAGAGACAAACTGTAAATGCACAAACTAAACATGTGAATATCCATCTCGTTAAATACCAAGAGCAGTGACATAGGCCGGGAACTGCTGAAAAGTTTCCAGCAGGAAGAGATGAGTACATCTGTTGTGTCTGGGACAGTCCCCTTGGAGGCAGGGGGACCTGGGCTATTAAGGTAGAAAAGAGGTGAGGAGACCACCACTTCAGGCAGGGACAGGCAAGGCAGCAATGAAGAGTGGGCTCAGGGGCTGGGGGGCAGAGAGCACGGGGCCTGGGCTCAGAGTCTGAACTGTACTCATTTTTCCTGGACTCTTCAGCATCAGGGAGAGGGCTGTGCAGCAGGTGAGGGGGGAAGTTTATTCAGGTGACTGGGTGGTAGAGACGGTGGTGCTGACGGTGACACTTATGTGTGTGTGTGTAAGTGTGTGAGTGTGTGTGTGTGTGAGAGTGAGAGACATTCCCCCCAACAAACTACACCCATTTCCTCCCCCCACCCAAGTTAGAGAAATGAGATCTACTGACCAGTAGCATCGGTATAACCTGTTAGAAAATCAAATTCTTGGGTCCCAGATATTCTGTGATTCAGGAAGGCAGAAGGGAAAGAATGACCTGAGAGAGAAAGAATTTCCATTCTGGAGGAGCCATATGAAGGAGCACAGGTTCTCAAGAATCGGGAAGAAGGATAGTGCAGAATAGCAAAGGGTATCCTCCAACAGGGGAGTTAGGACAGACACCACGTATGGCTCCCTCAACTGGCATGTGGGGATACTGAGGCCTTTAATAATAACCATTTATTTCATTATACAACAAAAGTCCACACAGTTGAAGGTACGGTTTTTCCAGTAGTCATGTACAGATGTGACAGTTGGACCATAAAGAAGGCTGAGCATCAAAGAACCGATGCTTTCAAATTGTGGTGCTAGAGATGACTCTTGAGAGTCCCTTGAACAGCAAGGAGATCAAACCAGTTAATCCTAAAGGAAATCAATCCTGAATTGGAAGAACTGATGCTGAAGTTGAAGCTCCAATACTTTGGCCACCTGATGTGAAGAGCCGACTCACTGGAAAAGAACCTGATGCTGGGAACGATTGAGGGCAGGAAGACAAGGGGACGACAGAGGATGAGATGACTGGATGGCATCATCGACCTACTGGACATGAATATGAACAAACTTCGGGAGATACTGAAGGACAGGGAAGCCTGGCATATTGCAGTCCACGGGGTCACAAAGAGTCGGACATGACTTAGCGACTGAACAACAACAATTTCAGATGGCAAGGCTAAAATGTGGCAGAGACCTAACAAGAAATAAGTATTTGGGGCCACTGGGGTAGGCTGGCCCTAAGACACAGACAGAAGCTGGGAACCATCTCCGTGGAGTCTGAAAACAAAGTGAAGGTAATGAGAGAGAAAAAAAGGGAAAGGATGGCAAAAAAGAAAAAAAAAGTGCTTCAAGATGATCTAATCTTCCATTGACAAAAGCCTGTTTTTTGCCATTTATGGAGCCTGGTTTTACCCTTTCCTATACCAAAAAACGTAAGTTTTAAGTTTCTTGTCTTAGTGTGTTAGAAGTTTAAAAACTGGCCCTCCATATTCAAAATGGAGTGTGGTGCAGGCTTCAGGGCAGGCTGGAAATTTAACTGCACTGTATACCAGCTAAGTTCACATGATTTTAATTTTTTCCCATAACTTTCTTAAGAAAGGAATGTTTTACCATTTTATGAATAAGCAATACCACTGCAGGCAAATTTTTTAAAACATATGCTCAGAGGTGGCAAAGCGGTGGTACTAGCCAACCGGACTGGGAGGCGCAGAAAAGAGTGACTCTACGTGCTCTGAAGAGGGCTCATCACGGAGCCCAGGCCTGGCACTAACACAGCTCACATCCTGGGTCAAAGCCTCACACCTACCCTGCTACCTTCGTACAATCTTAAAAAGGGGTATTTCATAAACGGGAAACATCGCATAAAAAGGACTGCCCTTGGGCTTCCCCGGTGGTATGGTGGATAAGAATCCGTCTGCCCATGCAGGAGACACAGGTTCGATCCCTGATCCAGAAAGATTCCACATGCTGTGGAGCAACTAAGCCTGTGGGCCACCACTACCGAGCCTGTACTCTCGAGCCCATGTGCCACAACAGCTGAAGCCGGAGTGCCCGAGAGCCCGTGCTGTGCAACAGGAGAGGCCCCCACAGTGAGAAGCCCGAGCACAGCAAGACGAGCCGGCGCAGCCAAAAAAAAAGAGGGACTGCCCTGTGTGCATGCAGCAGGAGCCCCAGCCCCTCAGGCTCATTAACGCGGATCCTTTCACACGTGCGTTCTTCTCTGATTCGGCCACATGCTTGCACCTGATTCCTCTCAGGGACGTGGGTGTCGGATTAGAAAGGGACCAGCTTCAAATTCTTACTGGCTTGTGGCTCCAGGAGAGTGAGGTGGGCCAGGTGGTGATGAGTGACCCTCGTGAAACATTCTAACCCACAGCTTTATCAGCAATCAACACCAGACCCTTTCCTGCACACTTCAAAGAAGCTGGAACTTCTGCCCTTGCCTGGGCATTCACACTTCTGTCCACCACTGAATGACACTAATTTTTTTTTTTTAACCTCATAAGGATGCAGCCTTTTCTGGAA
The DNA here is from genome assembly GCA_006410635.1 of Cephalophus harveyi. NCBI lineage: Eukaryota > Metazoa > Chordata > Mammalia > Artiodactyla > Bovidae > Cephalophus > Cephalophus harveyi. The sequence goes on along the minus strand of SJYT01050971.1, from coordinate 123,355 downwards.
CACCTCTGATTTCCAAGTCTCACTCTCAAGTTCTTGAGAGTGAGGGCAGTTCCTGAGAGGCAGGTATTCCTGAAACTCAGGACAAAAGACAAATCATAAATCACTTATTAGTCCAAAACACTTTGCTAAAGATGCTGCAGCCATATTTTAAGCCCCATTAGGAACAAAGCAACCTGAAAAAAATATTCAAATGTGCTCTGAGCTGAATGGAAATTCTAAAATTGAGGAGAAACAGCTAAGTAATCTCCGAGTCTTAAATAGGAGGATATACACCCAGAGGGGCACAGACCTGGGGAACAGTGGTCAGAAAGAGCAAAGCAAGGAGGCTGGGAGGTGCTGGTGCCTGTGTTCTGGGCAGCAGTGACTCCATGTGCAGCGGGGACGGGCTGGGGTGGGATAAATGCAAGTATCAACTGAGGGGCCGGAGCCCTGTGCCCTCTGTCATTCACAGCCTGGAAGCCGAGGCTGGACCAGGCAGGGCACTGGACTCCTGTCCCTTTTAATTCCCCAGCTTAGATAGGCTGGAGGTTGTAAAAGGCAGGCAGTTGGTACTTTTATGCTCCTCATGGCAATGGTCATATGTACCAATTACATGAGATTGAAATAAACACCATGGTAAGGAGGCATAAATTTTGAAGACTAATATGTATCTCTCCCATCTAGGCTCTGAATGGCATAACGGAGTGAAAACTCAGGATATCTGAATTTTAGACTTGGTTCTGACAATAATAAACTTGGACAAATAGCGTGACTCCTTTGACACTTAGTGACCTCATCTGTAAACCATTACTGCTGATGAGGCCCGCTCTGCCGGCGGTGAGGGGCCGACGCAGAAGGCTGGCTGTGAGGTTTAAGTAACTCACGTGGGGCTGGGGGCACAGTGAGGGCTGGGCAGGGCTGCTGGCCGACCCCAGCCTTGTCTACGGAAGCAGTGACCCAGAAGGGCCCTAAACGAGCCCATCTCTTGCCCTGGGACAGGTACAGTCAAAGGAAAACTGGGAATAGCGGGACCCCTGCCTTCTCTGTTATGTTTGGTTGGTCTATTTATTTATTTTTCAAAGCAATGCCACAGAAGGCAAGTAAAACATTTGTAGGTGAAGTATTTGAAGATCTATGGTCATTTCCAAAACCTGACAGTAGTTTAACAGGAAGCAGTCTTATGTTTTACAATACAGGCTCTGATTAATCCAAATTTACATATTTCAATAAAGGAACATGCATTGCTTATCTCTTAATTTGCTTTCAGGGACTAACCACCGATAACTCAGCTTGCTATACACTGCAAGCATGTTAACTAACATTGGAATTTACCTTGAAAGTATTCAGAAACGTTTTGAAGGATATTTCTAAGAGAAATTCTAAATTTAAACAATCAACATATTTTAGAGGAATACTTAAATGATAAAATACTTTTTTTATACTTAGAGAAAAGGACATAGTTTATTTAGAGAAAGGACTATTGAACATTTGCTTCATTTTTTAAAAAATAAAAATTTGGGAAAATAAGGTGAAACTATAAATTTCCCCTAAAAGAGAACTATTGTATATTTAGCATGAAAGGGATGACATCTGAGTTCTGGGGCTTTAAAAATATTGCTTTACTTTCTTAAGGAAGAGAGAATATTGTGCTTACTGCAAGAGTAATTTACATTGTTGATATATCTTCCACAGTTTCTCCATCCTACTGAACATACAAAAAACTTTCTGATCAAGAAGGATGTTAAGATAAAACTTCTGATTAAATCCCTCGTGTAAGGTGACCTGTTAACCCATGCATCCTTCCTTCCTTTGTATTAATATTTACATTTTAATTATAACCACTGATGATTTAACAAATATGGTATTTTAACACAATGGCAGATATGAAAATAATGGTCTCCTCTGCCATCTGGCTGATGGGTCTTCATCGTTTGTTGAGACTATACCAAGAGCCCAACCAGCTGGCTGACTCCTGGCCGTTTTTCTGGCTGCTCTGGTGGTCAGGGTTGCAGCAGGGCAAAGCGAGGCACAGACGGCAGCCCCAGAGCTGCAGTGAGGGCTGGGCCAGCAGCCCAAGCTGAAGGCTTACTCGGTACCATCGAAGGCCCAACATCTCCCCCAACATTTTATTAGGGATGCCCACACGCAGCCATGAAATTAAAAGACACTTGCTCCTTGAAAGAAAAGCTATGACAAACCTAGACAGTGTATTTAAAAGCAAAGCTATCACTTTGCTGACAAAGGTCCATCTAGTCAAAGCTATGGTTTTTCCAGTAGTCATGGACAGGTGTGAGAGTTGGACCATAAAGAAGGCTGAGCATAGAAGAACAGATACTTTAAAAATGTGGTGCTGGAGAAGACTCTTGAGAGTCCCTTCGACTGCAGAGAGATCAAATCAGTCAATCCTAAAGGAAGTCAACCCTGAAAATTCATTGGAAGGGCTGGTGCTCAAGCTGAAGCTTCAATACTTTGGCCACCTGATGCGAAGAGCCAACCATTGGAAAAGACCCTGATGCTGTCAAAGACGGAGGGCAGGAGTAGAAGGGGGTGACAGAGGATGAGATGGTTGGATCACATCACCAACTCAATGGACATGAGTTTGAGCAAACTTCAGGAGACAGTGGAGGATAAAGAAGCTGGCCAGTCCATCGTGTCGCGAAGAATTGGGCATGACTTAGCAATGAACAATGAACGACGACATGCATGAAAGTGGAGAGAAGAGTGTGCCCTTCCACCACGGGCATCATGGTCAACTGATGGTCATTTTTGTTTCAGCTATTTCCAACTTCCTTCCTCTGAATTATCTGGCATCAATCCTGCAATTTTATCCCCAAATATTAACCTACATATTATCAAACAGGTAAAAATTTCTTGCTCTACTTTTAAGATAACTCATTAAGTTACAGAGTGATCCTTTGTACCATAAAAGTATTTGACAAAAAATATGTCATATGGCCTCTAAGTAATCGTAACAGTTACTTGGAGAGTTAAGATGAGTACAAATGAAAAAAAAAAAAAAGGGAGTCATCAAAAAGCAATTCTCCAGTGTAATCTATTGTTTAGAAGAAGCAATGTACTAATTACCAGTCCTGATTTAGATGGATTCTAGGATGTGTACGAACAATCCAAGTGACCTCCTAGCTCCGTCTGCTTCCTCCCTTTATACAAACCATCAGCCTCTGCCAAAACGCTCTGAGGTCCTCTGCAGACCCCAGGCGATTCCCTGCTCCTTGTTGCTGTTTATGAGACTGCTCTTCAGAGCTTCGATGTCCTCCCCACCACATTATCGCTTCCAACACGGCAGGCTCAAACGCTTCCCACCCTCCTGAATGTCCTCCAAGGCCCCTCCAGAGCTGGGTGCCTGCTGGCCCACCCACAGGCATCCGTCTGTACACTTCCCACAAGATGCCTGGACTGGGCACAGGTTTGCATATGGCTTATGTTTTGAACGCAGACTTTGCTGAGTGAGGAACGTGCCCTCCCCTGTCAGGAGCTACGGTGGCTTAGGAAAGACACAGACCCTGCAGATGAGAGCAGGCGGGGAGGCTGGGATGTGATGGTGGACCTGAGTGGTCCTGAAGGAGGCAGTGAGGTGGGGCAGCATTTCAGCACAGGAAATTACTCGGAGGCCTGGCCAAACAAGAAAAAGGTCTCAGCCCTCCAAAGAGCACAAGAGGGCCACAGGAGCAACGGTGAGTTCTGATCAAGGGGGATGTCCTTGGTTGTCCAGTGGTTAGGACTCGTCACATCCACTGCAGGGGGTGTGAGTTTGAACCCTGGTCAGCGAACTAGGATCCTGCAAACCTTGCGCCCACCCCTCCCCCCACCCCCAAATCTGGTCCTGGTTCTCTGTGGCTTAAAGAAAAAAACCTTTGATGACCTACCAGTGATAACTACTGTCATAGAAAACACCAAAAAGAAAAGACAGAGCCTGCACCAAGGTGTTTACAACCTACATCTGGAGATAAAACATTTATAAAAATAAGTATAAGACAAGGCAGAAGTGATAAGTATCGTGTAGGTGTACAAATGAGCATAACATAAGAAGTTCACGGAAGGGAGACATCACTTTAAATGAAGGCATCAAGGAAGGCTTCAAGGAGGAGGTGGCGATTGAGTGGTCTGTAAACTATGGGTAGAAGTCGGGCACGCGAAGATAGGAAGAAAGGCATTATGGACAGAGGGGGAGATATAAGAAAAGACACGGAGGCAGAAAACCACAAGGGTGCCCGAGGACCAGCCCAAGTTCAAGCTGTTGAGAAAATGGGGACTACAAGGGGGAGTGATGTGAAACAGAGCTGAAGGGCTGGTTTACAGATCCTTACTGAGCCTGACTCTAGACTCTGGTCTGTGCAAAAGCCACTCTGTGTGCTTGAGCAGAGCAGTGGTCGGACTGGAACGCTGCTGTGGAGGATTACTTAGGAAGCAATGGGATCCATCTGATTGAGGAGGGCAGGAAGCAAGCCCCCAGAAAAGAAGGAGCTGGGCGACTAGAGCAGGGGTCCAGGTGACAGGGTGAGGGACTGAGCCTGAGATGACGGTGGAACAGCAGAGGGGTGAACAGAGGAGAGGGTGAGAGCCACCCGGGCGAGGGAGGGAGCAAGGGGCAGGGAGGGAGGGAGGCTTGGCTGCTTTTCACCGCTGCCCCTCCCCAGAAAGGGAGATGAGGGCTCAGAAGAGACAGATCCAGAAATAAATCCAAGAGTCTCCTCTGCTGATGGTCGTATGTTGAGTCCAATGACCTTTGTTACTTTTGTTTTTCACTAGAAACAGACAAATAAAATCCGGTTCCATCTTTGTCTGGCTCCATTCTAATGAGTCTTTATCTTTGTGATATGGTTTCCTTGAGCCTGTTTGCCTCTGGGAAGGGGTCTCAGTGCAGCTGATGTCACACAGCCTGTATATTTAGGTCAGCGGTAGCTGCTGACAACAGCCCGCAGTTCCGCCAGTCTCACAGACTAAGCGTGCTGTCTGGAAGGGTTTATCGCAGTGCTGGTTCTCTGGTCTCTATCTTTGAAAGCTGGAAATGGGAAACGGAGCCTGGAAGGAAGTCCTAATACCTATTTCTGAAGGGAGATGCTTTCCTTAATTTTGTCAATTTCAGCTTTTGATCATCAGCCTGTGGATACAGAGAGCAGTAATGACAGCTTAGGAACAAGGAGACCGGCTGTCAATGACTAAGTTTCTGACTGCAGTCTAGGAAACGCACCCACATCTAGTTCAGGGTCAGGGCCTGCTGACCAATGCCCTGGTCAGTCCCCGGGCCTTGACTCTAATATCTCCAGGGCCTGCAGACACACACTGACTAGTGGCCAGTCCTCCCGCTGGAAGTCTGAGCCAGAAACTACCTCTCACATGTTTGGGGAGACAACAGCAAGCCCTAAGGTTCCTAGGACGAGAGTTAAACTGGATTGAACTCAAGGTTCTTCACAGGACCCTGTTTCCCAGGCTTGGAACGCACATGGTTCCAAGGTCATACTGCTTGCCATGTGTCTCCCCCCTCCACCTCCCAACCTCCCAATTATCTGGGAAGAAAACAGGAGTCCTTAGGACACATTAGGGTTAAGGGTTCCAGCTTAACAAAACTGATTCCAATAAGGGAGTTCAGGCTCTATACAAAGTTGAGGCAAAATGCTCCCACTCATAAACGTACAAGCAAATTTCATTCCCGGGGTTCTGACCCATGGCATTTTTTTCTCACTTCTGGAAATCAGGAATGGGAATGGAGTGGGTGACAGAAAGGAGGTGATTAGGATAAACTTGGAAAGCCACTAAGGCAACCTGACTTCATCTAAGGGTAAGAGGCAACCAAATTCTCACATTGGCGCTTTCTGTATCTGGAATATTCTGTCACCATTGGGCTTCCCTGGTGGCTCAGAGGTTAAAGCGTCTGCCTCCAATGCGGGATACCTGGGTTCGATCCCTGGGTCGGGAAGATCCCCTGGAGAAGGAAATGGTAACCCACTCCAGTATTCTTGCCTGGAGAATCCCATGGATGGAGAGGCTGGTAGGCTATACAGTCCATGGGGTCGCAAAGAGTCGGACACGACTGAGCGACTTCACCCATCACCCCATTAGTTGTTACTCAACTCTCACTTCCCCTTTCTCCAGTTAGAAACTAGACCCCTACTAACTGGAACTTTCATGAAAACACAATTATTTTCAGGACAAAGAAACAAGAGAACAAGCATATATTCAACATAGTATACTTCCAAGGGACCCTCCCACTAAGATCATGACAGACTCTGCAGTTTCTCACACTTTACACAGGCCTGTACATGGAAAACTCACATTAGAAAGCGGATGGAAACACAGTCAGATTCTGAATTATTCACAAGAGATAAAAAGCATCTATGCCTAAAAAGAATTTCCCTCTGAACTATAAAAAGCTTTAGGGTGTAAGCTGTACTGAAGGTATAGTTTATAAATAAATGAATATATAGACAGAACTAAAGAAATATTAATTTGTAATACTGAAAGATCCTGTATCACAGAGTCAAGAAGCCGAGTGTGGTTTAGGGCAGTCCCTGACCCAGAGGAACTTCCCGTCTAGGGGACAGCCGTGTGTGTGTGCTCACTTGTGCCTGACTCTTTGCGACCCTACGGGCTGCAGCCCAGCAGGTTCCCTGGGAAGGACTCTAAAGGCTAGACCGGCAGAGTGGTGGGGCAAGGCTTTGCTGAGGAGGAGGTAACTTCTAAATCTAGAGAGAAAGGGGTGAGTTCTGACAGGGAAGAAGTACTTAAGACACTGGGAAAAAAAAAAAAAAACGTGAATAGGGTCATGTATGCAAAAACAACAGGGAGATAGTAAAACTGGTCACTTCCCAAAGAATGAGGTTTTTTTTTAAAAAATTTGGTTTTATACATTTTTTTTTGGTCACAGAGGATCTTAGTTCCCCAACGAGGGATTGAACCTGAGCCTCCTGCAGTGAAAGAGCAGAGGAAATGCTGAATTGCCAGAGAAGTCCCATCTTTCTACTTCATATAAATGGATAGTTTATAATTTATAAACTTTCTATAGATTCTTTATCATAAAACTGCATACATTACAAAAATTTTTATCAGAACAACTGCAATGCCTAGCAAAGCAAACTTCTGAGGCAGATTCTAGCTTGGAAATACATAAATTCTTTGATTTCAAAATGGGATGTCTCACAAACCTAGTCACTGGTTAATAAAAATGAACTGATCTTAAACTACTCTTTTTATCTATTCTCCAAAAAGTTATCTATCATTTACAAAGAAAATGTCTTTGAAATAAACATGCAAAAACTTATATCAAACACAGAATTTTGAAAACAGATTAGTTTTTGTGAAGTCTTCCATAATGAGCTCTATGATTTCACATTCCCCAAAGAAACTGTTAACAGTAAGAACTTTTACATTCAGTTTTTGAGGTCCACTCTGAATTTTCAGCTATGATATATTTGATTAAATCTTACTTGAAAGTTAAAAATAATAAAAACAACTATAGTAAACTGATGCAAGGAAATTTTTAAGATTTGTACTCATATGTAGAGAGGCTAACATGTATTTGAGATGTCTGGCAAGAGTATATTAAATTCTCTTAATAAAGCTTCTGGGATGCCATGTTTCAAATATACATTTTTCCTTTTTAGACATCTAGATCTCCAACTGAAATAAATTTAATTTTTTCCCATGTTCAAAACTGTAGTTTTGCTTTACTTAAGAAAACCAAAATTTTTATTGTGGACAATTTCACACACTGAGACACACAAAAGTAGAGGGTATAGCATAAGAAACCCAGTGTACCTACTGGCTAGCTTCAAAATTATCCAGTCTGCCCAAATTCTTATCCACCGTATTTAAAAAATATAATCCACAGTAATGTATCAGAGTTGAAACAGTTAAAATAATTACTATTATAAAATACTTAGTGAACTCCGGGAGTTGGTGATGAACAGGAAGGCCCGGTGTGCTGCGATTCATGGGGTCGCAAAGAGTCGGACATGGCTGAGCGACTGAACTGAACTGAATACTTATCAGTGTATATATATAGTTTCCCGAATGTCAAAAAGGCCTGTCTGCAGTTGGCTTATTTAAATCAAGACCCAAACAATGTCTATACATTAATTTTTTTTTCTTTTTCACTCCTCCAAGTATTTATTAACCACCTGATAAGATCATTCCAATTCCGAAGAGGGGCAATGCCGAAGAATGTTCAAGCTACTGTACAACTGCACTCATCTCACATGCTAGTAAAGTTTTGTTCAAAAATCTCCAAGCTGGGCTTTAGCAGTATGTGAACTGAGAACTTCCAGATGTACAAGTTGGGTTTAGAAAAGGCAGAGGAAACAGAGATAAAATTGCCAACAGCCACTGGATCATACAGAAAGCAAAGGAATGCCAGAAAAATATCTACTTCTGCTTCATCGATTATGCTAAAGCCTTTGACTCTGTGGATCACAACAAACTGTGAAAATCCTTGAAGAGATGGGAATACCAGACCACCTTACTTGTCTCCTGAGACACCTGCATATGGGTCAAGAAGCAACACTTAGAACTGGTCATGGAACAACTGACTGGTTCAAGATTGGGAAAGGAGTACGACAAGACTGTATATTGTCCACCTGTTTATTTAATGTATATGCAGTGTACATCATGTGAAATGCCAGGCTGGATGAATCACAAGCTAGAATCAGACCGCTGGGAGAAATATTAACAACATCAGATATGCAGATGATACCACACTAGTGGCCCGAAGTGAAGAGGAACTAAAGAGCCTCTTGATGTGGGTGAAAGAGAGGAGTGAAAAAGCTGGCTTAAAACTCAACATTTAAAAGACTAAAATCATGGCGCCTGGTCCCATCATTTCATGGCAAATAGGAGGGGAAAAAGTGGAAGTAGAAGCAGATTTTATTTTCTTGGGTTTCAAGATCATTGTTGACAGTGACTGTAGCTATGAAATTAAAGTTATTAGTTTAATTCAGCCAGATCAGAGAGAATAACTCAGAAACACAAATTGTCTAAAAAGTGCTTACAGGCCAATCACAAGCTTTGGCTTGGGCTTCTATGCACATCATATCACATCACATCACTGAAACACCCACAGAAGATGTGGCTTTTGTTTTAGAGAAAGCAGGGATATAATCTATTTTCTTATTCCCTTAACTCCCAAGTTCATATATTCATCATAATAACTCCTCTAATTCATACTGACAAGGCTATCTTCCTTTTATTTTTGTGGTAAACAATATAAAATTTACCATGTTAACCAATTTTAAGTGTACAATATTGTTATGTATATACACACTGTTGTGAAAAAGATCTCAAAAAGTTTTTCACTGTGCAAAACTCAAAACTCCAGACCATTAAATAACTTCTTTTTTTCTTCCCTTATGGCAATTATTATTCTCTGTTTCTGTGAATCTATCTTACCCACTTCATATAAATGGAATCATTTGTCTTTTTGTGATTGGCTTATTTTAATTAGCATAATGACTTCAAGGCTCATCCATATTGTAGCATGTGACAGGATTTCCCTCTTTTTAAAGGCTGAATAGTATTCTACTGTATGTACAGACCAGATTTTATTTATTTGTCCACCTTTTGGCTATGATGAACAGTGAGTGCCACTAGGAACAAGGAGCAGGAACAATTGAGATCCTACCTTCAATTCTCTGGGATATTTACCCAGGAGTGGATTTGCTGGACCATTGGTAGCTCTATTTTCAATTTTCTGAGGAACCTCCAAACTGTTTTTCATAGTGCTTGCACCATTTTACAGTCCTACCAATAGTGCACAAAGGTTCCAATTTCTCCATATCCCCCTCACCAACGTTTGCTATTTTTTAAAATAATGGCAATCAGAGTCAATGTGTTTTTTAATTGAAATTTTAACAAAATGTCTACCTCATGTCTCATAGCAAAATATATTATTTACTTAAGAAAAAATGTAAAACAGGGATTTAAAAAATTATCATCAGCTCCACAGTCCAAATACAACTATTAAACATTTTGATACATATTCCTCTGAGCCTGTGTGCATGCTCAGTAGCTCAGTTGTGTCCGACTCTGTGCGACTCCGTGGACTGTAGCCCACCAGGCTTGCTGTCCATGGGATTTTCCAGGCAAGAATACTGGAGTGGGTTGTTATGCCCTCCTTCAAGGGATCTTTCCCATCCAGGGATTGAACCTGAGCCTTCTGCATTGGCAGGTAGATTCTTTACCACTGAGCCACCAGGGAAGCCAGATTATATCTTAGGAGAGATAAATAATTTGATTTCTAAATGCAAACAAAAACAGGGAGAAGAATCTTACATACCGATAAAAATATTTTTGCCTTCACTGAAACCTCCTTGTTTAACATTTCAATGACTTACCATATTTAACTCATTTTTGAAATAAAGGCGTCTTCAAGGACTGACTCACTGTTTTTAGCCTTTTCTGTTATGAAATATAACACACAGACACAAAAGTCCACAAACGCAAGTACAGGACAACTAAGCTGGCACAAGGCAAGCACTCCTGCCACCACCGCTTGGGTTTGACAAAGAACACTCCCGCAGCATTCCTCATTACCACCGTCTTGACCTTGACAGCATCACTTCCTTGTTCTTTCTTGTACCTCTACCACCTACATTTGCATTCTTTAGCACTATCTTTGAGGCCTGCCTCCCCTTGAACTTCATATTAATGAAATTACACAGTATATATACCCTTTCACTGAGTCTTTCATTAAGCGTTATACATGTGAGATTCATATACAGTGGGCTTGCTATGGTTTACTCATTTGCACTGCTAACCAGTACTCTACTGTTTAAATACATCTCACAATTTTTAAATTAATTCTACTACTAATGGACACTGGGTTGTGTTTAGGTTTGACTATTATGAACCATGATGCTATAGCTATTCTCATACATGTCTCCTGGCACGCAAGGGCATGAATTCATGTTAGCAGTACACCAAGGAGTGTATATATATTCAACTTCAGCACACAGGCCAAACTTTTACTGAAAGTAAAATTGAAAGTGTTAGTCAGTCATGTCTGACTTTTTGCGACCCCATGGACTGTAGCCCACCAGGCTCCTCTGCCCATGGAATCCTCCCGGTAAGAATACTGGAGCAGGTTGCCATGACCTCCTCCAGGGATCTTCCTGACCGAGGGACTGAACCATGTCTCCTGCATTGGCAAGCAGGTTCTTTATCATGAGCCACCAGGGAACTGGAATAGCTTTGCACTGCCCTCTCTGAGGTTTGAACTCAGGACCTTCAGATTATGAGACTGACACGTTGCCTACTATGCTCATGTGCATTCAAATACAACCCCAAAATGCAGCTCTAAAAACACTGTAGTAAAACACGGAGCCCCTGAGGCCTAGCCTGAGGATGTGATAAGGCCTAGATAGACCTGCAATGTTACTAGGACAGGCCACGCAATACTTCAAAAGTGGTCCTAGGGAAGACATTCTGTTGGTCATAAAGAAGAAAGGTCAGGGAAAGAGTATTTGAATGAACACAAACACATCATCAACAGAAAGCACAAACTCATGGCATCATTTGTCTATATAAAGAACAGCCAAGAGCCAATTACTAGTAATAGCTGGACTTTCAAAAATTTTGAGGCTGCTTTGATGGATGATTCAACCTGACGTTAGGAGTTCCAGTACCCCTTGAATGTCGAGAAGTGTCACACAGTACAAATGGGTCAGGAAACCTGGCTCTGGGGATATATCTGCCCCTGCAGTCTGTGACCTTGGGCCATGAGTCGATTCTCTTCATTTCTCTATTCATGAAATAAAGGGGTTGAAACAGGGTTTCTAAATTATCTCTTATCTTCTTGTTATAACAATGAATGCTGAGAGAAGGCATATTTTTTGTCCACTTCCTTAAGAGTGAGAAAAACCCTGTCTGGCTCCTCTGTATCTTTCCCACAAACCCTGAGGCTTATAGGAGTGAACCGGCACACCCCGATGCTGTTACTGAGAAATGAAGGGAACTGCAGAGAATACTGTTTCTTAAATTATTTGAAGAGTTTTTTGTTAGTCTGGGCTGCTGGAAGTGAGAAGTGTAAGACAAATCAAAACAACCCGTGAAGTGAACCCCGGCACTTGGCTGCTTTTGTAACAACTTCAATATCATGTGCAGCTCTCATATGCTGAGGATAAGAGTGGAAATTTAAAACAAGGACGTGGCTTCTCCTATTTTTTCTCAGGGAGTGATTACATTCCAAACTGCCTGTTTTCTTCAACTGGAGAGTGGTATAGTTGTGAGATACAGGCAGGGCCAACTCTAACAGTAAATGTGAATTGTAAATGTGAACTGTAAACAGTAAACATGGAATTGACAGTTCTTTTCATAAATACATACACTAAAGTGTCTTTTTTTTTTTTTTTTGGTCATGCCATGCAGCATAAAGAATCTTAGTTCCCAGACCAGGGATCAAACCAGCACCCCCTGCAGTGAAATGCAGTCTTAACCAATGGAACACCAGGAAAGTCCCTAAAGTATCTTTTAAAAACACTGGAATCAGGAAAAAATTCTGTAATACCAAGTTTTCAGGTTTTTTTTTTTTTTAAATATTGAGAATAGCATGTATACCAAGGAAGCATGAACAAAACAAAAGCAGTAGCACAATAGTCTGGTTATAGACAGAGCAGAGCTTCAGTGTTAGATCCGCTGGCTCAGCCTCACTTCACAACATGGAACTTTCTAGATGAGACAACCACGTCCTGAAAGAGCTACTGATGTGATCACGAAAAACGGTGCCTAACCTGTGTGTGTTTGAAGTCGCTCAGTCATGTCCAACTTTTTGCAACCCCGTGGACTGTAGCCTACCAGGCTTCTCTGTCCATGGGATTCTCCAGGCAAGAACACTGGAGTGGGTAAAGTACTATAAATCAAACCAGTTGCTACTTAAAAAGAATTTTAAAATTACTGTTTATGAGGATCTGACTATGATTCCTTTCAAACTGAAATATCAGACCCACCAACCAGTTAAATAAAATCACACAGCATCATTGACTCAACGGACATGAGTCTGAGCAAACTCCGGGAGACAGCGAAGGACGGGGAAGCCTGGTGCGCTGCTGTCCTGGGCTGCAGAGTCGGACACACCTTGGCAACTGAGCAGCAACAAGAGGGACTTCTCTGTTTTGAGAGTTCAGATTAGTGATCTGAGCCTTCTTTGGGCTTGGGTCAGTGATGTGCTGTTCTGAAAGATGAGGCCTTCCGTTTCTCTAAGACAGAGATGACCTCAACTGGAGATCCTATAATTGCCCCACCCTTCCCCCAGGATCAAGGCCTCTATAGACCTGCAACTTCTCTTGATGAATTGTGTGCAAAAGTTCCTAGAAGATAAGGAAAAGTAAGATTCACACGTGTTGTTTTTACATTCTTTCTCTTGTTATACCAGGACAAGTGGCCCATGATTTTCACTACTGTTGACCTACTATGTGGAAGTTCTTTTAAGTTGTGCCTTCTAACCGCTTACAGTCTTGAGAACCAGATGGCCAAGGTTGTTAAGATCATATATCAGGCTGTAAGCAAAGGGCTCATAGCCCTCTTCCAGGAATAAAGTGTGCAGAATTTCATTGTTTAGAACTTACAGCTTTAGTTCTTGGTTTTGCTGTTGAAGAGTGAGGCTGGCAGATAAAATGGGAAAATGACATCGGCTAACAATTACTGAGGGCTTACTCTGTGCTAGGAACTTTGCATTACTGGTTCTTACATTTCCCCAGCCACCTCAGGAGGGAAGCAAGGCTAATGAGACAGATCTGCCCTGGAGGTGAGAAACTGATGTGCAGTGAGCACGGCTAAGTAACTCGCCCCAAACTCCACAGCAGTGGACACATGATTCACTCTTGAGACTGACAGCATCCTGCCTGCCTGTCCATTTATACACTTCAGGGCACTGGGGTGGGGTCCACGCTCTGTCCATCATCACTTATTTCTAGTCAGAGAAATCAAGGCACCTCAAAGTCCTGCAGGGTTGGAGCGGTCTCTTTCCTTTGCCATTTGCATCCCCGAATCTAACTTAAGCGTCCTCATGTGAAAAAGGTGAGTCTTGGACTGCAGTTCTATGAGCTGTGCCCTCCTAAATGAGAAGGCTCTTTTGGGGACAACCTCTAGCAGAGTGCTGTGCAGACCAAAGCTGCTGCTCAATCAATGCTACTTGAACAAATAAATGAAAAGCAAGCAAATCCTAATTGCAAATAATAGTTTTGTAAGAATAGGAATGGTAGTTACTGAATGTTGGAGATATTTATTCAAGGACTCAGAGGTTTGAGGATTTGTGGGAAGAACATAAATAAATGTAATGACCCAGAGCCAACATGGTTCTTTGTACCCCATTATATCCTGATCTGAAAACCCCTCAACACGGCTCGGTGTTTTTCTTTAACAGGGACTGTTTATGACAAGAAGCTCTGTGAGAGAATATGGAGAACAAGTACAAAGGACTAACATACTCCCTGATTTTTCATTTTCAGATCCTGCAGTTTAGGGCGGAGATATAGATGGTCAGAGAGGAAGGCAAATCTTTTATAGCACCTTACTTGCTATTATTTCTCATCTCTGCATCAAAAGGAAGAAGGCTGAACGGACAAATTTAATAAGACTGCTACTTATTTAGTGGCAGAGGTTGTGAGAAACAAGAAAAAGAGCTAGACATATTATTTGACTACTTTCCTTGTGAAATTCCTCTAACATACATTTTCAAAGAAAGGCCCCAAATATGGTCTTTTGCTACAAACATACTGAAACTGAATGGAGAAAAATAAGATCCCTCTTGACTACAAGGAACCACCCACTTCAGCCTGTGTAACACTCCGGGATACAAAGGAAACCATGGACACAATGCTCTACGTGCAATTCAAGTTCACAAAAGCTTAGCTCTAGTGATGAAGAGAGAAAATGATTCATTCATTGACCTTTTATGCAACCAGTGTGTCTCTTTGGGGTTCAGATTATGAGCAAAGTCACTGGCCTGCATGGGCTAAGGGTTGGCTTTGTGACTTTATATATTTTTAGCAAATAGGAGCCATGCCAGTCAAGGGAACTAGTGTTTGCTGACAGTAATTCTTTACTAACTTGGGGGCCTAAAATAATCAGGGCTAAAAGATGAAAGAAAAGTCTCTCCAAAGAGGGGGAAAAGAAAGAATCTAAAGAATTCACTCCTAAATATTACCAAGTGCATACATTAAATATTAGATGCTTAACGTCAGAGAAAGGACAATAATGGTAAGACAAAGGTTCTCATTTACAGCATCTTTTCATAGGAACTATTGAAAATTAAATAAGGCTGTTCCTAGCTGCTACTGCTATCAATTAGCCAGCAGCCACTTCCACAGCCGTAATAACTGCCACATGCCCGCTGCGTATTACCCCTGGGCCTGCTAATTCCAAACACAGGAGGTCGAGACTGTAGACTGCACTCCACAGACCAGCACACAGCCGAATGCCCTGCGAGTCAGATTCTGTTTTACAAAATGAAATAATTTAGTACGTCAGAATATTTTAGATAATTTAGCCTAGTTCCGCTCCTTAAACATATGAACTAGATTATATACTTTGTAATAATTTAACCTTCACTTACCCAAACATTCTCTATGCCATACAGCTCTGTGCACAACTCCGAGAGTCCATTTTTATTCCCTGCAGTTTCACAAAATTTAAACAATGATCTTTGGTCTAAGTTACAAGGATATGCTGCCAATAAGGTGGTTCGTGTCATGTTTAAAGGCTTTTTTTTTTTTAATGAAAAAAAAAAAAAAATCAGTTCTATGAAACTGACACTTCACTTTGAAAGATGAAGGTGTCAACACTGAAAAAGAAAAGAAACTGAAAGTGAAAGTTGCTCAGCTGTGTCTGACTCTGTGATCCCATGGACTGTAGTCCCTCAGGCTTCTCTGTCCATGGAATTCTTCAGGCAAGAATACTGGAGTGGGTAGCCATTCCCTTCTCCAGGGGATCTTCCTGATCCAGGGATAGAACCTGGGTCTCCCATATTGCAGGCAGATTCTTTACCATCTGAGCCACTGGCAAAAGCCCCTTGAAAAAGAAAATCCTATCCCAAAGGGTCACCTTTTATACCTATGGAAGCAGCCCCCAGGCCCACTCCACGGCCTGCTCCTCACTCCAGCCCCTTCCGTGTGGGGTTTCTCAAATCCTAGTATGGACAGAGGTACCCGTCATCAAGGCATGAAATTCTGGGCAACAGTAAAGAGTTAAGGCTCCTCCTGAACTTTGGAAGAAACCAGATTTCGTCAGTGAGGTTTGGCAATGTGAGAAACCCTGTAACCAATTTCATTTCCTGATAAATAAATGGCCCACAGGGGAAAGTCGGCCAGTGAGTTTCAGAACTGTTGAGAGCTCAGACTTTACTGCGAGACTCCTTGAAGGAGCCAGCCTGTCTATTGCTTATCGCTGCTGGGCCAGCCAGCCCCGCGCAAACAGGGCAGCTGCCAGACTCCATTCACAGCTCGCTCAAGTGCGATTATGAGGGCTTCACAAACATGTGGTATCCCTTTAAGAAACGACACCCCCATGTTAGATTCCCTTCTATTTTACTGGGCCTTTTAACCTGCATGGCTACAAACATATGCCTATTAAAATTATTTTAGAACAGCAGATTCAATGGTCTTCACCATTTAAACTTATTCCCCTCCCACCCGACCAAAACCAATGAGTTTAGCTTTAGAACTGGGAAAATGCAATAACCAACAAATACTCAGATAAATAAGAGAAAAATGCAGGAAGTCAATCTGAGGGGAGTTATATAGAAAGTACCTCACAGTACGGAAACAACTTCACTGGAAAAGTAAATAGTGTATTTAATCGCAAGATCATTTACATTTTAACCTTGAAAAGAAATAAATATCTATATGTTTAAGTAAATGAAAAGGCAATTCTCATAAATATAACCACAGATGCTGTATTTATGCTTAAAATGCAAAAAATAAATCTTATAGAATATTTTTTCACATTAATTCAGAATTGGTCAAAGCATATGCTTAAAAATATGTGTGCTGACTTCAAGTAAATTTTCATCAAAGGTTAGCTTGACAGATTTAACATCTCTAATTTAGGCTTGCTTAGAAAACACACACAATTACCCTAACATAAAATAGTCAAGTGAACACTTGAAGGCGGGAGAAGGGAAAAAGTTCTAAATAATGGCTTCAGGCCCTTAATTATAAAAAATAAAGAAAACAAAATCTGAAACTAGTGAGCTTTCAAGAGGCTTGCAGGCTTGAACTAGCAGTAAGGAACCTGGACTTGATTAGCCTCACTCTCGCAAAAGCACGTCACAGCAGCAATGAGGAAATGGTCGAGGTTTACGGAGAGGGAGAATGCTAATTTCATCCACCAAGAATAACGCAGAAAACCCACACAGAGGAAAAGCCAACGAGCTCTCTAGCTTCCTTAAGCATTGGATCCGTCTTTTTCTTTATGGTTTTAGGACCACGAGATGTATTCTTTCTTGGACTCCACTCTTAGATTCTTGGTGACACTGAGCTGAGCTGTCTCCAGGACCAGATGAGTGGAAGAAGTCTATGCATTCACTTTCAGGGAGTCAGTAAAGGTTTATTTATACCAAAGGTCAAATCATTTGGCAACAGAAAGGAAAGACTGAAGGGAAAGGGAGCTTCCTAGGTTCTTTTAAAACCATCTGAATTGTGACTCTGATCAGTCACGTGACAGTTTATAAATCAAGGGCAAAAATAAAAATTTCAATATTATGTTTATGAACCACGTCAAATGTCAATGATCTACATATATAGTAACGGTGTATGGTACTTTTAAATTGAGAAAACCAGCACAACTGAAAGGTTTAATTTAAAAATAGGGCTCATTCCCTGTGGTAGGAGAATGAGCCTGCTTCCTAACATGAAAACTGAGTTATTTAAAGTGCTTTGTGGACAGAGCTACAAATGACTATTGAGTTTAATGGCCAAAAAGCACATCTGAGGCCTTTAATTAACCTCAAGAACTGTTTCTTGTAAATATTCTGCAAAGCACATGAGTTTCTTATACGATACGTTCCAAGAGAACTGAAACATTTTTCCATTTTCTTCTGAACGTGGCTGCTTTCCGTCAGACTCAAGTTCAGGAGCTGGATGGCATGTGAGTCAGGGAGAGAGAGGAGCGGAAGGCTTAGAGAGTGATAACGTCAAAACTGCCGTGGAAAAGGCCTGACGTGACTAGACTCACAGAGTCCTGATAAGAGAGGTCGTTGATGAGCCGGGGGGAGGCAGGCAGGGCAGGGTTTCTCCAGATGAGCATCAACTCAGCGTCCAGGAGGTCAGGGACCCAGCTCCAACGCTGCCTCCTTGCTGGAGAAAGACGGACAGCATGGCCCTGGGGATGAGGTCCTTGTTCAGAGGAGGAGCCAGGGAAACTCCCTGTTTCAGGATGCTTTTCCTTCCTTCCAGGTTCTTTTCTGTCAACATGAGTCACCATACTCTCCTGTCTGAGAGCTGAGTGTGTGGCTCCTGAGGACGGAGGTCCTGCTGGCTGGGTGCAGGTCTGAATGGGGGTGCTCCCCTATGCCCAGTACTCCTCACACCTCTCCCTGAACTTCCCTCCAAGGATCGGGGTCACCAACAACAAACAGGACCAACACACAGCTGAGCAGATGTAGGTACCAGGAGGCTCAGCGAAGGATAAACAGGGAGGCAATGACAGGATCAAAAGAAAAACACACATTTTGGGATCCTTCCTTGAGAAACTGGCAACAGGCACAATGAGCTAAACTACAGACTCGAAATTTTATCCACATTTTGATGATGGGGGTAGTGGGTAAGGCTAGTAAATATCAGAAATTTTCCAACACCGAGAATTCAAAACATTTTCTGCTCTGAGTCTTGGAAACAAGGAATGGTAGTTTAAGTTTTGAGGTAGGGAAGCAGAGGGATCAAAGGAATGTTTACTCTGTTTACTAGGAAAAAAAATGTTTTATGAAGTGCTCTTTCCAGTGGAAGACATAATTATTATTTTCTGCTGGGAAAGAGTCTGGCTAATTTACAGTAAGGATCTGATATAACATGGGAAGAGTTTAAGCCCTATACACTTAAAAGCTTGCTAGCACATATTTTCCTGTAGAGGCTGCGGTCATGTTTATCCTCCATTTAGACAGAGCAATGTCAGAAATGTGTTAGCAGGAGGACCCTGTTACTGCAGCAGAACAACATTTAAGGGAATTTTCAGAAAGCAAAGCAAGCAAGCAACCAAACCAACCCAGCCCACCCTTAATCCTACTACTCAAAGTAAGTAAATATTTTCATTTTGGGGAATAATCTTTCTGTTTGTATATGTGGCCTACATTCGGATGGGTGATACACATACATACACACCCCAGTAAGTGTGTATGTATAAATATAAATATGACCATAGATGCAACCATATGAAAAGTATTATGATGTTTTGGGAGTCTGGGAGACACATTAAGAAAAACTGCCAATGCCTGCCTACTTCTAGATGACCCTGTAAGTTATTTCATACTTTTCGTGTGCTCTCCATGCGACAGAGATTATGCCAGAAGTAAACCACCGAAAGATGTTTCGGTAAAATGTACTATTGTAATTGTTCAAGTAATTCACAACTCCAATGTAATAGCAAGCGCTATGTTGTCTAGGTTTTGAGACTGCAGCGGTACAAAATGATTTTTCTGGTCATTTGACTCGTATATGAAGATTTACATGAAAATGAAATGACAATATAAAGTGTAGAATGTTCATTTCCTAAAGACACCTGGGAAGGAGTGAGTTGTTCACGTTGTTTTTAAAAACCCCTTGGGGCGGGGGAGGCTTCTCTGGTGGCCGAGTGGTTAAGAATTCGTCTGCCAACGCAGGGAACACAGGTTCGATTCCTGGTCTGGGAAGATCCCACATGTTGTGGAGCAACTAAGCCCCTGTGCCACTGAGCCCGTGTGCCTACACCACCTGCAGTATGAAAAGCCAAGGCAATGGGGAGCCTTTATGAGGTGATTTTTGTTTCTTCCTTTTTTTGCTTGAGAGTAGCCCCCACTTGTCACAACTAGAGAAAGCCTGCACACGGCAACAAGCACCATACAATTAAAAGTCACTAATTTCAATGTTCAATTTGATGAATTTTGCTGCTTGTATATAATCATGCAACCATCACCACTATCAAGATACAGAGGAGAGGCCCTCCTGGCCCTTTGTACTTGATCCCGGCCCTGTCCCCCTTGGTTCAAGGCAGCCACGGATCTGTTTTTCACAATTTTGCCTTTTCTAGTGTTATACTGATTTCTAATTATCTAATTCAGCTTTAATGATTTAAAAATTATTGAGGCTTGTTCTATGGCTCAGTATTCTGGTCTGTCTTGGTAAATGTGCCATATGCATTCAAAATGATGAATTTTGCCATCACTGGGTAAGGTGGTCTATGAATATCAATCAAGTCAAAGTGATGTCCTATGCCTTTGCTGATTCTTTTTTTTTTGTCTAGTTGTTCTACCAATTGCTGAGAGGAGGCTGTTAAAATCTTTAAAATAATGGTGGAATTGTCTATTTTTTTGCTTCATGATTTTGAAGCTCTGTCATTGGTACATACAGATTTACGATTATTATGTCGTCTTCTGTTGAACTGATGTTTCGATGATTTTGAAGTACCCCCTTCATCTTAGGTTTTACTTTATAATAGCTGATGTTAGGGAGCTTCCCTGGTAGCTCAGCTGGTAAAGGATCTGCTTGCAATGCAGGAGACCCCAGTTCGATTCCTGGGTTGAGAAGATTCCCTGGAGAAGGGATAGGCGACACATTCCAGTATTCTTGGGCTTCGCTGGTGGCTCAGACAGTAAAGAATCCACTTGCAATGCGGGAGACCTGGGTTTGATCCCTGGGTTGGGAAGATCCCCTAGAGGAGGGCATGGCAACCAATTACAGTATTCTTGCCTGGAGAATCCTCATGGACAGAGGAGCCTGGAGGGCTACAGTCCATGGTGTTGCAAAGAGTTGGATATGACTGAGTGACTAAGCACAGCACAGCTGATGCCAATACAGCCATTTTAATCTTCTTATGCTTACTCTCTGTAAGGTACTTGATTTTCTTTCCATCATTTGCTTTCAACCCACCTATACTTTTATATTTAAAGCATATCCTTTGCAGACAGTGTATAGTTGGGTCTTATTTTATCCATTCTGATGATCCCTGCCTTTTAGTGAGTATTCAGTGCATTAACATTTAATTTAATTATTGATATGTTTAGCTTGGTCTCTCACCTTATTTTTAAATACTATTTATTTTTGGCTATGCAGGGTCTTTGTTGCTGTGTGCAGGCTTCCTCTTGTTGTGGCAAGTGGGGGCCACTTTCTAGCTGCGGTGTGTAAGCTTCTCATTGTGCGATCTTAGTTCTTGGACCAGAGATTGAACCTGTGTCCCTTGCATTGGCAGGAGTACTCTTAATCACTGGATCACCAGAGAAGTCTCTATCATCTTATTTTTTGCTTTTGTTTGGATCCTCTGTCTTGTTCCTTTGTTCCACCTTTCCTACCCTGGGAGCTGCTGCTGCTGCTAAGTCGCTTCAGTTGTGTCCGACTCTGTGCGACCCCATACACGGCAGCCCACCAGGCTCCCCCTTCCCTGGGATTCTCCAGGCAAGAACACTGGAGTGGGTTGCCATTAGAGGAGGGGGTAATTATTTGAATAGTTTTTAGATTTCTATTTTAATTCTTCTATTAGTTTTTAGCTGTTGATTTTCCTATGTTTTAAAATAGTGGCTACCCTAGGATTACAATGCATACCCTTAACTTTTCATAGTCAAAAAACAGATCATAATAGACTCAGTTCAGTTCAGTCGCTCAGTCGTGTCCGACTCTTTGTGACCCCATGAATTGCAGCACGCCAGGCCTCCCTGTTCATTACCATCTCTCGGAGTTCACTCAGACTCAAGTCCGTTGAGTCTGTGATGCCATCCAGCCATCTCATCCTCGGTCGTCCCCTTCTTCTCCTGCCCCCAATCCCTCCCAGCATCAGAGTCTTTTCTAATGAGTCAACTCTTCGCATGAGGTGGCCAAAGTACTGAAGTTTCAGCTTTAGCATCATTCCTTCCAAAGAAATCCCAGGGTTGATCTCCTTCAGAAAGGACTGGTTGGATCTCCTTGCAGTCCAAGGGACTCTCAAGAGTCTTCTCCAACACCACAGTTCAAAAGCATCAATTCTTCAGCGCTCAGCCTTCTTCACAGTCCAACTCTCACATCCATACATGACCCCAGGAAAAACCATAGCCTTGACTAGACCGACTTTAGTCGGCAAAGTAATGTCTCTGCTTTTGAAAATGCTGTCTAAGTTGGACATAAGTTTTCTTCCAAGGAGTAAGCGTCTTCTAATTTCATGGCTGCAGTCACCATCTGCAGTGATTTTGGAGCCCTCCAAAATAAAGTCTGACACTGTTTCCACTGTTTCCCCATCTATTTCCCATGAAGTGATGGGACCGGATGCCATGATCTTCGTTTTCTGAATGTTGAGCTTTAAGCTAGCTTTTTCACTCTCCTCTTTCACTTTCATCAAGAGGCTTTTTAGCTCCTCTTCACTTTCTGCCATAAGGGTGGTGTCATCTGCATATCTGAGGTTATTGATATTTCTCCCGGCAATCTTGATTCCAGCTTGTGTTTCTTCCAGCCCAGCNGGACCGGATGCCATGATCTTCGTTTTCTGAATGTTGAGCTTTAAGCTAGCTTTTTCACTCTCCTCTTTCACTTTCATCAAGAGGCTTTTTAGCTCCTCTTCACTTTCTGCCATAAGGGTGGTGTCATCTGCATATCTGAGGTTCTTGATATTTCTCCCGGCAATCTTGATTCCAGCTTGTGTTTCTTCCCGTCCAGCGTTTCTCATGATGTACTCTGCATATAAGTTAAATAAGCAGGGTGACAATATACAGCCTTGACGGACTCCTTTTCCTATTTGGAACCAGTCTGTTGTTCCATGTCCAGTTCTAACTGTTGCTTCCTGGCCTGCAAACAGATTTCTCAAGAGGCAGGTTAGGTGGTTTGGTATTCCCATCTCTTTCAGAATTTTCCACAGTTTATTGTGATCCACACAGTCAAAGGCTTTGGCATAGTCAATAAAGCAGAAGTAGATGTTTTCTGGAATCGACTACTTCAGGGAAAATACAGAATGTCATACAGGACCACATCACCCAGGATTATATTCATCGTCTCTTATACTTTATGCTATAGCTCTGAGTATGTGAGTGTATGTGTGTGTATGGTACATCTACATACATTATAAATCCTATAAGACAATGTGATAACTTTGGTTTTAGGATAACTAATGAGGACCTACTGTATAGCACAGGGAATTCTACTCAGAACTCTGTAATGACCTTTATGGGAAAATAACCTAAAAGTGAGTGGATATATGTATAACTGATTTACCTTGCTGTACAGCAGACGCTTACTCCTTGGAAGAAAAGTTATGTCCAACCTAGATAGCATTTTCAAAAGCAGAGACATTACTTTGCCGACTAAGGTCTGTCTAGTCAAGGCTATGGTTTTTCCTGTGGTCATGTATGGATGTGAGAGTTGGACTGTGAAGAAGGCTGAACGACAAAGAATTGATGCNATGGTGACTGCAGCCATGAAATTAAAAGATGCTTACTCCTTGGAAGAAAAGTTATGTCCAACCTAGATAGCATTTTCAAAAGCAGAGGCATTACTTTGCCTACTAAGGTCCATCTAGTCAAGGCTATGGTTTTTCCTGTGGTCATGTATGGATGTGAGAGTTGGACTGTGAAGAAGGCTGATCGCCAAAGAATTGATGTTTTTGAACTGTGGTGTTGGAGAAGACTCTTGAGAGTCCCTTGGACTGCAAGGAGATCCAACCAGTCCATTCTGAAGGAGATCAGCCCTGGGATTTCTTTGGAAGGACTGATGCTAAAGCTGAAACTCCAGTACTTTGGCCACCTCATGCGAAGAGCTGACTCATTGGAAAAGACTGTGATGCTGGGAGGGATTGGGGGCAGGAGGAGAAGGGGACGACTGAGGATGAGATGGCTGGATGGCATCACAGACTCGATGGACGTGAGTCTGAGTGAACTCCGGGAGATGGTGATGAACAGGGAGGCCTGGCATGCTGCGATTCATGGGGTCGCAAAGAGTCGGACACGACTGAGCGACTGAACTGAACTGAACTGAACTGAACTGAACTGAGTTTGTCCTCATCTTGTTCAGTGAATGTTTCTGAGATTTCTGTGTGTTGATGTTGGCATCTGTACTTTCTTTTCATGGCTGCATGCTGTTCCAGTGTGGGGCTATGTCAAAAGCCATTCATCTGTTTTCTTGTTAATGAACATTTGTTTTGTTGATTTGTTGCCAGCACGTTTTTCTATCACAGTAAGGCTGCCGTGGACATTCTTTTCACTGTTACTTGCTGCAAAGGCCAAGTGTGTGTGTGATATTTATCCAAGAGTATAACTTTAGGGTCACGGGGAATGCATATCTTCAAATGTAATGGACAACACTTAATATTGTTCCAATGTGGCTTTTTCAATATACACTCGACAACAATGAGAGTTTGCTTGTTTCACTTATTTCACCAACACTTGGTATTATCAGACTTTTAAATTTTGGAGTGAATAATGGCTTCTTGTTGTTGTTTGACTTTTAATTTTCCTGATTACCAGTGAGGTTGAGTGAAATTTTGTATGTTTATCAGCAACTTATATTTCCTCTTCTGAAAAATGACTATTTGTTATTTCTTTTGACCTTTCTTTGTCAAATTGTTTGTCTTTCTCTCACTGATCTGCAAACTCTGTTCTGAAAATCTCTAGTCGATTATGTGTTGCAAATATTTTCTCCCAGTTAGAGGCTTGTCTTTTCATCTTCTTTACAGTGTACTTTGATGAACCCACATCCTTAATTTCAGTGTAGTCAAAGTTAACAATCTTCTCTTTATGAGTTTTATTTTTTACATTGTCTTTTCAGATAAAAGTATTTCCCATCCTGAGATCATAAAGCTATTCCCCCACAATTTCTTCTAAAGTTTTAAATCTTACTCTCTGCAGTTATTAAGCCATCTTAAATTGATTTTGTATCTGCTGGGAAGTAGAATTCCAATTTATTTTTTTTTTTAATGACTTACCAGTAGGCCCAGCAAGATTAGTCGAATTCTCTCCTGTTGATCTGTAACATCAGTTGTGTTCTGTGTTAAGTGGTATCCATCCACCTGCAGATCTGTCTCTGGGTTCTGTAGTTCATTTCACCAAATACTTTGTCTATCTCAGCATTTCTGATGAGCTAGAGAATTCAGTGAAGCTCTTGAGTCAATATATTATGAGAAGGAACTCCAAATAATTCAGTCACTAAGACCTTTCTTTACAGGAGTGGTATAGTGAGAAGAATATGGGACTTGAAGAAAAGGGTTAAAAATCCCAGCTCTGATAATTATTTCTATGACTTTGGGTACAGACTTAATTTTTTCTGAGCCTCAGTCTCCTCATCTATTAAATGAGAATACTTACTTCAACCCTAGAAGCTTCATTGAGGATTGGATTAAATTGTATTTTTAATATATGTCAAAGTGTCTGGAACCAGAATGGCACCAGAGGATGTGTTTTGTAGCATTCCCAAACTAAGGCTACATGAATGTTTTCTAACAGCTTCTGTCCCAAGTGAGTCAAATCTTGGAAGTACCCCTCATGAAAATAAGTTGTAGGCTGACTTAAAGGCGTACTTACCATTTATTGGCAATATAATAACAATAATGTGAGCTTCCCTGGTGACTCAGTGGTAAAGAATCCACCTGCCAATGCAGGAGACGTGGGTTTGATCCCTTGGCTGGGAAGATCCCCTGGAGAAGGGAATGACAAACCACTCCAGTATCCTTGCCTAGAGACTTCCATGCACAGAGAAGCCTGCAGGCTGTACTCCATGGGGTAGCAAATAGCTGGACACCAATGAGCACCTGAACACACACAAGGATAACTCACAATCTAGCCATAGAGGCAGATGCACACGTGGATGATTCAAGTACAAAGCAGATCCCTGAGGAACCAAATATGGGGAAGGGGAAGATCACTCTGACTGAGGGGATCAGGAAGGATCGCCTAGAGGAGGCAGAAGCACCGTGAGTTAAGAACCGCGGATGAGAGACAGCGGGACTTGTTTGAGAACTGCAAATACCCCCATCACATATCACCTCACTTGGATGCCTTTGCTATGAAGCCAGTCTGAAGTAAAGCTACAGTGCCATAGCACCTGGGCCCAAGGGTCAACCATTTAATTCAACGGGCGGGTGGTAGAAGCATACAGGAAAAGCCTGAGAGGACACTGGACAACGGTCCTACCAACGAGGAAGCCAGCCAGAGTGAGGAGCTGGTCCAGGGCAGGCAGGAATCGGCCTTGACCTGGGCAGTGGGAACACAAGTACACAGGCGTCCCTTCATGTTCATTGTCTGGGGCAGAGCCATGTGGACAGCGGGCTCCCCATGAGTGAGTGAACGAATGAATACATAGACATATAGCACCTTGCAGGCGCTCATGTACGCTAGAGTATACTTTTACATATAATCCGGATCAACGCACAGACATCAGAACAACCTGTGGTTCTCACTTGCTGCTTTCTGGTGAAGTGCTCGGCAATCCTCACACATTGTTGAATGTCTAAGAAAATAATTTCTTCACGTTCCAATGCTGTAAAATATTGTTTGGATTAAAAGGGCAGGAACACATTGATGGATCTGAAATTTTTTTTCTTTTGGCTTGGAGATGACAGGGCAATCCATCAGACAACTTCCTTGGCTCCCTGTGACATTTCAAGCCCAAATGTTATAGCTTTCTTATTTTTTCTTTTCTCTTTTTTTTTTCACCCCCTGGCTCTCTATTGAACTGTGCCTCTAGGAAATGCATCCAGTAGCTTTGGCTTCTTTGACACTTGTCATATGGCAGGCACGCAGTTGAGGCTTGTCAACTGATGGCTGGCGATACTCAGGCCAGCTTAGCAGGTTGTCCTAAAGTGGAGGTGACTCCTTCATCTACCTGTGATGCTGCTATCCCATCTGTGCCCCGAGCATGCAGCAAGCAGTTCTTAGAAAATAGAACAGGCCCTGGACAATAACTAAGGATGTAAATGCCTACATAATGTGATTTCAGAAGCTGGATTTTGTAAAGAGAAAACACTAGAAGTGCTTGGCTTCTTTACCTGTTTCTGCCTCTAGGCATAATGTGATCTTGGAAAGGCTACTTAACCTCTCCAAGCCTCAGCTTCTCTACCTTTTTTTTGAATACATTTTAATGTATATTAGAGTATAGCCCATTAGGGCTTCCCCCGGTGGCTCAGGTAAAGAATCTGCCTGCAATACAGGAGCCACAGGAGCCTTGGGTTCGATTCCTGGGTGGGGAAGATCCTTTGGAGGAGGGCATGGCAACCCACTCCAGGATTCTTGCCTGGAGAATCCCATGGACCGAGGAGCCTGCGGGGCTGCAGTCCATAGGTCACAAAGAGTAGGACACAGCTAAACCAACTTATCACACATAGCCCCTTAACAATGTTGTAGTAGTTTCAGGTGGACAGTGAAGGGACTCAGCTATATATACACATGTATCCATCCTCCCCCAAATTCCTCTCCCATCCAGGCTGCCAGATCAGTAAGGAGGTGACTGATGTGGGCCGTGAGGAAGAGGAGAGTCAAGGTCTCCAGTTTTGGTGAACTGCCTCTCACTTTGTTGATAAATTTCACAAAACGTGTTTGTTTCTGGCTTCTCTCTTTGATTCTGTCAATCCTGAAGGAGATAGAACCGGTGTTGCTTCTTCCATGTTGTGGATTGAATAACCAAGGCTTAGAAAGTCCTAACTGAGGCATTTGCTGAAGTAGGGAACATGGGAGGAAGAGAGATTGGATGGTTAAAAGGTGGAGTTTGCCTTTAAATGTCTTGAGGTGTCCGCCGCGTAGTAAGTGAGGTTAATATACAACCTTGAATAGAGCTTCCAGGTGATTAACCGGGCATAGAACAAGATCTAATATGCTGATTATTCTGCTCTATCTGCACATTTCTCCACTCCTTCCAGCTGTTGTACCATTTCCTGTCTTCTTGTTCCCAGATGTCCTGGGTTGGTTTCCTCAATGCCATCCTCCTTACCTTCATGGATCCCATTGGTCTGGTGACACACAGCCTCGAGGGCCCTGCAGGCTGACTGGGAGATGCTTTCCAGTGGGGAGGGTTCTGATTCAGGTTTCCATGAAACCCTTGAAAAGAAAGGCAGGGAGAAGCCTTCACCATCCTTTCACAAAAGGAGAGTTTTCAAAACCTAGCCCATCCATCCAAATGGACCACCATATTCTATTACCATAAGGTCCTGGGGCCTAGGGCTGCCTTCGCTAAGAAGTTAAATAGTTGCAAGACGCAGGGAAAGATTGAAGACAAGAGGAGAAGGGCTCAGCAGAGGATGCGATGGTTAGGTAGCATCACCAGCTCAATAGACACGATTTTGATCTAACTCCGGGAGATAGTGAAGGACAGAGGAGCCTGACCTGCTGCAGTTCACAGGGTTGCAAAGAGTCCGACACGACTTAGTGACTGAACAATAACAACGCAGGCATCCTGGAAACAAATCCCACAGATCTGCTGTGAGCTGCTGCTCGTCCCTGAAGCCCCCTAAACTATCCCCACCTTGCCAAGCCCAGCTAAGACCAGGGACCTCAGCAAACTGCTCCTGGCTTCAGAACCCTTCAGAGGTTCCCCAAGAGTAGGGGTCCCTGGAGCTGGGCTCCCACCTGTCCCACAGACCCTCTGAGCAGCTGTGTCTCCAACCTTATCTTCCCTCTGCCTCCACGGAAACCTGAGAAAGACGGAAAGGGGGAAGCGGCCGGGTTTCCCAAGACAAATAACCCCAACAGAGCTTTCTCAGCAGTGACCCTTAGCCTGTTGTGTCAGCCTCGGGCTGAAGGAGGAAGGAAATAGACCTTCTATTGAGTATTTTTCTTCCCCTGTCAAGAAGATCAGAGGAGCTAAGGCAGGCAAGAAAAGGAGTCAAAAGCAGCTCGTTACCTCCTTCTGCAGGATTCGTGTTGCTCTTCCCCTCCCCTCCTGAACTCTAAGTAAACAAACTCCCTGGGCCGAGGAAGGCCCCCGGCCCCACTCCAACCGGGCCATAAATAAGAGCCCTTCAGCCTTTCACTCTCGGGGAGGAGAGAGGGCACTTCTTGGTGGAACATTCGATAATGGGGGAGGGCAGAGGGAAGAACACTAGTGTTAATTGAATCCCAATTTCCTTCTCCCAGGCCCACTCTTATCTTTTTAATTATACAAGGCCTTTCATCTTCCTGAGGACTTGTCTCTGTCATTAATGCGTGATCCTGATTAGAGATAGGGGTCTGTTCAGGGGTAATGGGAAACTCTTGTGCTTTTCTGAAACACTGAGAGTTACTCGGGGCTGATCCAGGTGAGACGGGAGATGCTCTGGGCTGCTCTCAGCTCTCAGGTAATCTGGCTCTGGCTGTCTGGGTCTGAGATGGTCGACCCTGAGATTAGGGACAAGGGCCTCTTGAGGCCACTCTCTGCTGTAGTGACCCAGCAGGTGAGGGACACATGAGTCGCTTTCCAGGTGAACAGTTCCCAGGAAACAGTCCAATCATACTCACCAGATGCAGGGCACAAGGTCCAAGAGCACAAAGAGTGGGGGTGTTCTGTATTCCCTTAGGGCTTTCCTTGATGGCTCAGATGAGAAAGAATCTGCCTGCAATGCAGGAGACCTGGGTTCGATCTCTGGGTTGGGAAGATCCCGTGAAGAAGGCAATGGCTACTCACTTCAGTATTCTTTCCTGGAGAATTCTATGGACAGAGGAGCCTGGCAGGCTACAGCCTATGGGGTCGCAAGGAGAGTATTTGCTAAAGGTTGGGATATCTACTGAGTGAGAGAGACTGAAAATGGGTTCTCACGGACTTCCTTCACATCTCAGAGATGTATTATCTCCAGGTGACAATGGCTCGGGACCCGCCAGGGTTACATTTCTTTTCCAACCCTGCCCTCCCAGTCGCTCTGTCAGTTGGCTAATGAGTTGTAAACCAATACTTAGGGGTGCAAAGGACATGTCCTATTTGAAGGGATTTGGCTCATATTCCGTGTTCAATCACAGTTGGCTAAAGAACATTTTACACTCTGGTTCTGAGAGCTGATCAGCTTAAAATACGAATTACCTGCTATTTATGAAGCAATTATAGCTCGTCATTTATGGCTTAAATTCTCCTGGAATTTACTCTTCTGGGCCTCATGGTGACCTTCAGGGTTCCTTCACTGAGACAGCTTGATATGTTACAGGTGCCATACTGGTCCCTGAGTATGCAGAAACATGGGTGAGGCTGCATGCCCACAAGGAGCCTAATGTTCAGCTCAGAAACATGTTGTTAGCTTAAAAATTATTGTATATATCTATGGGCCTCCCCAGTGGCTCAGCAGTAAAGAAACTGCCTGCCATGCAGAAGATGCAGGTTCGATCCCTGGGTTGGGAAGATCCCCTGGGGAAGGGCATGGCTACCCACTCCAGTATTCCTGCCTGGGAAATCTCACGGACAGAGGAGCCTCGTGGGCTACAGTCGATACAGTCGCAGAGTCGGACATGACTGAAGCAGCTGAGAGAGAGAGAGTCTTATCTTCAGAGGAATCAGTTGTGATTTCAACTATATACACACACACATACAAATACACATCTCTAAAGATGGGCATCCACACAGTGTGTGTGCGTGCTAAGTCGCTTCAGTCATGTCGGACTCTGTGACGCTATGGACCGAAGTCCACCAGGCTCCTCTGTCCATGGGATCTCTCAGGCAGGAATACTGGAGTGGGTTGCCATTTCCTCCTCCAGGGGCTCTTCCTGAGCCAGGGATCAAACCCTCATCTCTGGCATCTCCTGCCCTGGCAGTCGAGTTCTTTACCACTAGCACCACCTGGGAAGCCTGTCCACAGAGCACCATCAGCCTGCTATTCATTTCGGCTGTGCATTCCTGCAGGGTCTGCACTGTGTCCCATGTCTCACCAGCTCATGACTATAACCACTTTAGAGGTTCTAGAGGCAGCCTTGCAGTTTACCCATGAAGCCTCATAATGGAATCTTTGGGAGCCAAGATTCCAGTCCAAGTCTGACCATGAGGCTTGGCCCTCCACCCCATGAGCCCCAGAGTCCAAACTTCCCTCCTTGCTCAAACCCACAGTGTGTTCCTGAAGGTGTGCAGTTTTAGTCATAAGCCTCTCGAAGATGTAATGAACCTGGACACTGTCCAGAGAAGGGCAATTAAAATGCTCGCAGGGAAGGAGAGCCTTCTGTTTGAGGATGAACTCAAAAGAAAGACCAAACAGTAAAGTGTGGAAAGAGGAAGGGCAACCAAGAATGTGATGGAAATCTGTGGGATAGTGGAGGGAATGGAGGGGGAGGAGGCAGGTGCCTGCCAAAAGGGCACATTTAGTGAAGCTCAAAAGCAGCAGTTTTAGGACAATGACAAGAAAGTTCTATTTAACACGTCTCATAAGTTTGCTGCCTGCTGCGTGATCCCAAGAGGTGGCACAGTCTCAAAATATAAATAGATTCCCGGCTTATGGATACATTGCTGTGTGTTCCCTACAGAATACCTGGTTTCCCATTGTCTAACTAAGGCTACCTTAGTTTCTAATGGTCTAGACCAGAAGTTGGGGGACTTTCTCTGCAAAAGAGCAAGTAGCAATTATTTTTGGCTATGTGGCAACTCTGTCCCAATTGCTCAACTTTCTTGTGTTATGAAAGCAGCCATAGATTGTATGTACAAACAGGTGAGACTGTGTGCTAATAAAACTTTATTTACAAAAATAGGCAGTGAGCTGAATTTGATCCCCCAACTGAAGTTTGCTAACCCTTGGTCTAGATCCATTTATAGCTCCGTGGAATTATATAATTTAAAACTGGGAGGTACCTTGGTGATCCCACTCTCACTTTATAAAGCAGGAGAGTGACATCAAGAAATGTCAGCTGAGCTTCTCAAATTCATACAGTATATACTCATTGTGGGTTATTAGGATTTTTTGCTTGTTCTAGGGGGATATTCAGATCCTCTCCCCATGATATTATGAAGGTTGGCAGTGAAGGGTCCTGCTGTGTGAAATGGTCCAATTTGGCATTTCTTACTCTCAGTAAGTATACATTCATGCCCAAAGACTTCCTTATCTTAGAAAATGTTTCTGGTGTAGGAAGAGCTGGAAATACAGTGGTTCAGGTAAAAGAACCCACCTGTCAATGCAGGAGACACAAATTTGATCTCTGGGTTGAGAAGATCCCCTGGAGGAGGAAACGGCAACCCACTCCAGTATTCTTGCCTGGAAAATCCCATGGACAGAGGAGCCTGGCTCACTCCATAGGGTCAAAAAGAGTTGGACATGACTAAGCAACTGAACATGCAAGAAAACTAAAGGCTACTTTTATTTTTATTTTTAATCAAGGTATAGCTGATGTACAATATTCTAAGTTACAGTTGTACAATATAGTGGTTCACAATTTTCAAAGGTTAGTCTCCATTTACTGTTGCTGTAAAATATTGGCTATATTCTGTGTGTGGTACAATATATCCTTGTAGCTTATTTTATACACAATAGTTTATGTCTTTTATCCCCCTACCCCTATATTGCCGCTCCCTACTTCCCTCTCCCCACTGGTAACCACTAGTTTGTCCTCTGAATCTGTGAGTCTGCTTTTTTTATGTTCACTAGTTTGCTATTGTTTTACATATAAGTGAGATTATACTGTAATTGTATTTCTCTGTCTAACTTGTTTCACATAGCGCAATACCTTCCAAGTTCATTCATGTTATTGCAAAAGGCAAAATTTTATTTTCTTGACTGAGTATTGTTTCATTGTATAGCTATACTACATTCTCTTTATCCGTTCATCTGTTAATGGATTCTTAGGTTACTTCCACTTCGCAATTGTAAATAGTGCTGCTATGAACATTGGCGTGCATATATCTTTTCTAATTAGAGTTTTCATTTCTTATATATATATACCCATGGAATTGCTGGGGCATATGATAGTTCTACTTTTAGTTTGTAAGAAACTATCATACTGTCTTCAACTAAAGGCTACTTTTAAATTTTTGGAAATCAGAAAATAAGAAAGATATTCATCTCCCCCTCTAACCTCCTAGTTCTGAGATGGGAGAACAATTTATTTCTTGACAGACTATGCAGGTGACATTGACCCTCAGAGCCAAGTCCATGGAGTTTACACATAGACCTCCCGTAGGTAGTCAGGTGTCCCTAGCGGGGCCTGTCCCTGAGAACACTCCCCTCTCAAATGTGGGTCAGACTTTTCTGAAAACAACCCCTGCTTTCCATGCTCTGTTGGTGAGAGTCAGGAAGTGCTTGAATTAGTTGACCCTCAGAGCCTTTATGGGGAAAACTGTGTGTGTGCACGTGCCTGTACTTGTGTGCACACGTGTGTATGTGTGTAGCTGGTGGAGGGCGGTGGGGAAGGGAGCAGTGGCTGATAACCCAGGAATGCATCAGTGCTCAGATAGTTCTAGTCATTATTATATTTGTGGCTTTTTTTTTTTCTAGGACCCATTGAAGATCTCTCATGAAAATAACTCACTCAAGTAAACCTCTAGAACAGGGGTCCCCAACCTCCAGGATCTAATGCCTGATGACCTGAGATGGAGCCAATGTAATAATAATAGAAATAAAGTGCACAATAAATGTAATGTGCTCGAATCATTCCAAAATCATCCCCCCTGCCCTAGGTCCATGGAAAAATTATCATCCACGAAACTGATCCCTGGTGCCGAAAAGATGGGGGGCCACTGCAGAAATCCAAAGCCTTGGTAGGAGACAGATGCATCACTGTCCCAGGCTTGGTGTCTAGAACTTTTGATGGCAGACTCAGTATTGCCATCTGTGAAAGGAAGCTGAACTATATGCTCCTTGTTACCTTAGCCAAGCGGCTGCAGAGGAGTGAGGCAGCAAAGTTGAGGGGAGAAGATAGGATGCTTTACATGTGGATGGTTTGTCTCTGGGGAAAACCTCATGCTTCAAGGATTGGAACTGAACCTGTTCTGCAGACTTTACAAGGGAGTCCATCAGCTAGAGTTTTAAACCACATGAGTGCGTGCTCAGTCGCTCAGTTGTGTCCAAGTCTTTGTGACCCCGTGGACTGTAGCCCGCCAGGCTCCTCTGTCCATGGGATTTTTCAGACAAGAATACTGGAGTGGGTTGCCATTTCCTTCTCCAGACATCCTCCCAGTCCATGTATCAAACCTGTGTCTCCTGAGTCTCCTGCACTGGCAGGTGGATTCTTTACCACTAAGTCATCAGGGAAGCCCTTGGTTCTCACACTCAGCAGCCCTGTTACTCAGCCTCTCACCCAGTCCCTGTCACTGAGTGACAGGGAGGCCTCCACCTCATGGCGAAACTGGTACTGAGCAGTTCTGGCTGCTGCTTCATCCCCGAGTGTATCACCTGTTCAGCCCACAACAGCTCTACAAACTTTGGCGGGGGAGGAGGGGACCATGCGCATGCAGGATCTTAATTCCCCGACCAGGGACGGAACCTGTGCCCCCTGCAGTGGAAACGTGGAGTCTTAACCACTGGACCACCAAGGGAATCCCCTCTCCATAGATATTTTTAATATTTTTTTTCCTGATTATAAAGATAATACATATGCATTGCAGAAACTTGAAAAACATAGAAAAATAAATATGAAAAAAAATCACTGACAAATATAACTTGCAGTGATAAGCTCTGTTAGTACTCTGGTGTATTTCTTACTGTTTGTGGAAGTAGCCTTCTGTTTCTTAAGGTAAGCTTTATTTCCAGATCCTCCTACACCTGTGCATGTGTTTTATAAAATTAGAATCGTATTTGACTATAGGTATTATATGTAGCTCATTCTTTTCACTGACATTGTGAACATTTCTCATATCACTAAGTAGTCTTTGAAGATATATTTTTACGGGTTGCCGAATTTTCTATGGCATGGATATATCACAATGTAGTAACCATTACCTTACTGCTGGATGCTTAGGCTGTTTCTAAACGATATTATAAAAACCATGACAGTAAACATCGCTGTACCTTCCCAGGTGGTGCAGTGGTAAAGAATCCACCTGCCAATGCAGGAGACTTGGGTTTGAGCTCTGGGTCAGGAAGATCCCCTGGACAAGGAAATGGCAACCCACTACACTATTCTTGCCTTGGAAATCCCATGAACAAAGGAGTCTGGCAGGTTATAGTCCATGGAGTCCCAAAGAGCTGGACACGACTTAGCGATTAAACAAACAACAAGCATCATTACAAGAAAATCTTTGCACATTCTAAGTATTTCTTTGAGCTAAATTCCTAGCAATAGAAATCCTGGACCAAAGAGCCTGAGGATTTTTTTAGGGTCCTTGGTACTGCAGACCATGCTGTTCTCCAAAAAGGCATGTCAATTTCTATTGATGGGATTTCTGTTCTCAGCATCCGCTGTCATATTCAGGTTGAAACAAACATTCTAACATACAACCCCTCAAATATTGGAAGGTAAGTGTTAAATCTCCTGGATTCCTGCCTTCTCTAGGCCAAACAATCATTTCCTTAAAAACTCCTTCAAGGCTGCTTTCTAAGTTCTTTACCATATCATCCTACTAATTAAATAATATTCTGGTTTATAATTACAGTCTTAAAAATAAGCTACCTAAAACAGAACACAACACGTCAGATATGGGCTGAACCATTTTAACCTTCTTTATTTGGAGTCTTTCATACTTTTGTTAATGTGATCAAAAATTGAGTTCGTTTTCTGGTTTTGTTTCAGCAGGCTATTGGCTCAGGTAAGTTTGTGGCATGCTGATAGTCTGTGGTCTTGATGATCTGGTTATTGGACTTTTTTCCATTTGATACTTGTTCAGCTGAATTTTTGAGCCTAAATCCAAGACTTACATTTATCTGATTGATAATAGCTCAGAGCCCCAGCCTATTTAAATTCCAGTGCTGCCCAGGGAAAGCAGGTCCTTGATGCCTCAGCTGTGTTTCCAAAACACATTTCCCACTGGATTTCATCTAGGACTTCTGCTCGCCCCATTCCTATGCAGAGGTCAGGAGAAGGTCGTGGGGTTGTTAAGGCCTAGGCTGCCTGGCGCCACCCTGGCTGGCACGCCACTTACAAGAGTTCTCAAGAGGAACCGGGATCTTGGCTTGAAACAACTCTGGTGAAGAGTGTGGCTGATCCCTGGGAGAAGGACCCTTGAGTGATTCTGGGTGATTCCACCAGCAGGGCGGGGGCCATGGGACTCTGCAGGTGGGGTACCCACCTGTCTAGGCTCCTCTAGCCAGATCTAGAGGTCGGCCCTGACACTTGGCTGGGACTCTGGCCTTGCCTCTCTTTAGCCTCTTTCCTAATACAAATAGAATATAATCCCTTTGTGAAGCTGGCACTTAGTTTTATAGGCAAGACTGAAGCCCACCTTGCCCTTCCATCTCAGCTCTGACCTGAACCCTGAGGGGCTTTGCACACAGGTGTATAGCCATCCTGGTACCATTTCAGCCCTCCCACAACAGCTTCCCCTTGTCCACCCGCCAGGGATAGGCCTGTGTATTGGACCATGGTCCATGTGGAGAGGGAGCTCCCAGTGGGCTTGTCTGCTTAGCCCTTCGGTCTCCTCATCTCATGGGAAGAGTCATGGCTTAGGAGGCACTCAGAGTCACAGGGTTTGGGCACTAGCTTTGGTTTTCCTAGGGTGGAAGACGGAGAAGGCGATGGCACCCCACTCCAGTACTCTTGCCTGGAAAATCCCATGGACGGAGGAGCCTGGTAGGCTCCAGTCCATGGGGTCGCTAAGAGTCAGACATGACTGAGCAACTTCACTTTTGCTTTTCACCTTCACGCATTGGAGAAGGAAATGGCAACCCACTCCAGTGTTCTTGCCTGGAGAATCCCAGGGACGAGGGAGCCTGGTGAGCTGCCGTCTATGGGGTCACACAGAGTCGGACACGACTGAAGTGACTTAGCAGTAGCAATAGCAGGGTAGAAGATGGTATAGCTCATTGAAAAACTGCATTTGACCAGCTTTTCAGTCCCTGTAGATGTCTGTGCCTGTGTATGGGGAGAGGGGGCACCAGGATGGATGGCTGGAAGGAGCAGTTGTACAGGGAAGACAGAAAACCCACATGAGTGAGGGCTGGGTCCATGTCTAAGGTGCTCTGCTATTCTCATAGGGAAGAAGCCCCTAGGCCACAGAAGGATGTTGAGATGGTGGGAAAGACATTGACCAGGGGTCAGAAAGCTTGAGCTCCCATTCTTGGACCTGGTCACCAAAATCTTTTTTTTTTTTTTTTTTGGCACTTAGTTTTATAGGCAAGACTGAAGCCCACCTTGCCCTTCCATCTCAGCTCTGACCTGAACCCTGAGGGGCTTTGCACACAGGTGTATAGCCATCCTGGTACCATTTCAGCCCTCCCACAACAGCTTCCCCTTGTCCACCCGCCAGGGATAGGCCTGTGTATTGGACCATGGTCCATGTGGAGAGGGAGCTCCCAGTGGGCTTGTCTGCTTAGCCCTTCGGTCTCCTCATCTCATGGGAAGAGTCATGGCTTAGGAGGCACTCAGAGTCACAGGGTTTGGGCACTAGCTTTGGTTTTCCTAGGGTGGAAGACGGAGAAGGCGATGGCACCCCACTCCAGTACTCTTGCCTGGAAAATCCCATGGACGGAGGAGCCTGGTAGGCTCCAGTCCATGGGGTCGCTAAGAGTCAGACATGACTGAGCAACTTCACTTTTGCTTTTCACCTTCACGCATTGGAGAAGGAAATGGCAACCCACTCCAGTGTTCTTGCCTGGAGAATCCCAGGGACGAGGGAGCCTGGTGAGCTGCCGTCTATGGGGTCACACAGAGTCGGACACGACTGAAGTGACTTAGCAGTAGCAATAGCAGGGTAGAAGATGGTATAGCTCATTGAAAAACTGCATTTGACCAGCTTTTCAGTCCCTGTAGATGTCTGTGCCTGTGTATGGGGAGAGGGGGCACCAGGATGGATGGCTGGAAGGAGCAGTTGTACAGGGAAGACAGAAAACCCACATGAGTGAGGGCTGGGTCCATGTCTAAGGTGCTCTGCTATTCTCATAGGGAAGAAGCCCCTAGGCCACAGAAGGATGTTGAGATGGTGGGAAAGACATTGACCAGGGGTCAGAAAGCTTGAGCTCCCATTCTTGGACCTGGTCACCAAAATCTTTTTTTTTTTTTTTTAGACAGCACAGGGAAGCTTGTGGGATCTTAGTTCCCTGACCCGGAACTGAACCCAGGCCCCTGGCAATTAAAGCACCAAATTGTAACCACTGGACTGCCAAG
Organism: Cephalophus harveyi; assembly: GCA_006410635.1. Classification (NCBI taxonomy): domain Eukaryota; kingdom Metazoa; phylum Chordata; class Mammalia; order Artiodactyla; family Bovidae; genus Cephalophus; species Cephalophus harveyi. The sequence goes on along the minus strand of SJYT01050971.1, from coordinate 85,113 downwards.
GAAGTTTCCAAATATTCTGACTGCAGGCCCCAAGGCACTTGTGGCTCACCAGAGTCTAGTGTCCTGGGTATGGAAGACCATGTCTCCATGGGGCTCTGAGCCCTCTGAGAGTGAATATTCTCCAGGAGTGGCACTCAACACAACACCCGTGCTCTGCACTTACTGTGCAGTCCACTTCCCAGTCCTTGCCAGTAGCTGCTCTCTCATCTTTGGAGTCATCCGGCTTCCCCTCCCGCCTCTATTCAGTGTTCGGCTTCTATGAGTGGAGATAATGCAACTCTTATTTAATTCAAATCAGTTCCATTCCATCCCATTCAACTCTCTCTCATCAACGACATCTCTGTCTTTTATTGCAATCATAATTTGCTGTTTTGAAGGAGATAAAGCAGAAAATATAAACATACATTAAAAATAACCCCCTGCCTTAGACTTCATATTTTCAAAATGCTTTCACATAAAGTATTTCATTACAGATTCAAGCAGCTGGCGTCATGAAATATGGTCTCACATAGAATCCAATGAAAACCAGATGAAAAGAAACCCTGAGAGAAGACGGGAGGGGAGAGTGAGTCTACCATGCCTTCTAACCCTTTCCTGCAAGGCCTGGGCCATTGACTGGGTGCTTGCCTGCAGCCACAGGTAGGTGACAAGTGTAGAATTGTCTCCTCCTATTTCTTCTAAAATTCTCCTTTAATTTTCAAATTATTCTTCCCATTTATGTACTTCTTGGAAATCAGATCCTAAAACCTCATAGCAGAAGAAACTCTAGTATTCATCACTTAGACCATTTCCTACTCCAGGGGATCTTCCCCACCCAGGGACTGAACCTGTGTCTCTAATGTCTCCTGCATTGGCAAGTGGGTTCTTTACCATCTGAGCCACCAGGGAAGCCCTCACTTAGATTGAACCCAGGTCTCCCACATTGCGGGAGGATGCTTTACCATCTGAACTACCAGGGAAGACCAAGAATACTGGAGTGGGTAGCCTAACCTTTCTCCAGGGGATCTTCCTGACCCAGGAATCAAACCACGGTCTCCTACCATCATCTGAGCCACCAGGAAAGCCCTCACTTAGATGAGTGGTTCTCAAAGTGTGGTCCCTGGATCAGCAGTATCTGCCCCACTGGGGAACTTGTTCGAAATGCAGACTCAAGCTCCATCCCTGATGTCCTGAATTTGAAACTCTGTGTGTGTGTGTATGTCAGAATGTGTATGTCTTATGGGGTGGGGTAGGGTCTGGCCATCTGTGCTTTAACAAGCCCTCTAGCTGATGATGGGGCTTCCAAGATGGCACTAATGGTAAAGAACCTGCCTGCCAATGCAAGAGATGTAAGAGATGTGGGTTTGATCCCTGGGTTGGGAAGATCCCCTGGAGGAGGGCATGGCAGCCCACTTCAGTATTCTTGCCTGGAGAATCCCATGAACATAGGAGCCTGGCATACAGTCCATGGGGTTGCAAAGAGTCTGGACATGACTGAAGCGACTTGGCATGCATGCACTAGCTGATGGCTCAGGTACCTGCTAAAGTTAGAGACCACTGATCTGGACCAACTCCCAAATTTAAAGAGGCCCTGTGGGCCACTTTCCTTGCCCCCTGAGCCCAAATGAGATGCCTATTCCCAGGCTCCATCATGACCCTTTCCCCTGTCCCCCACAAGCCCTTTGCAGACCTCTGGGCCATCTCCTCCACAGAGCGGTTCCTCCAGCCTGCTTCCCACTTTGCATCTGTGAAGACAGAAGATGAGCCAGGCTGGTGACCAGCGTTTCCCAGGACAACAGACACTGAAGCTTCTTACAAGGTTCAAGGCCTGCAACCCTACTGTCCTGGATGGTAGGGGACAGTGAGAGTCACGACTTCTGAGGACATATGATTTCTGATGATCAGAATGTTCATTCCTACCTTTGATCTTTTCCCCTAGACTGGAGCTCTTCACACAGACCCAGCAGAGTTCCCCTGCCCTCTCCCCAGGGCTCCAGGTTATCACTAGCATATTACCTTGGGTCACAGGAGCTGGGTAAGCCTCCCTCGCTTCAATTCCTGCCTAGACATGGAGTCCATAAGATGGCAGAGCTGTGGGCAGCCTGATTCTGGATACCAGCTTACTTGGGGTGTTTTTGAAAACAATTTAAAATGTTAAATGTCAACACAGGGCGTGAGTAATAGGATGTTTACTGAGCAGCTACTTGGTGCCAGGCTCCACATTAGGTATCACTTGTTCCATCAGAGCTCTGGGTGGGTGGGTGGGTCCCCAGGCCTCCACTCGGTCCACTTCTACTCCCATGATGCCTGCATCCTTCTAACCCTTCCCTTCCTGTCTCACCGCCTGCTCTTGAATGCCCATAGCTGTGCCATGTGATCTGTGGGTCATCCCGGATGGGATGTGGGAAGGTGATCACCAATGATGTAGGCCAAGTCACCAGCTAGAAAGGAATCCTGGCATAGAATCAGGTACCTGGGCAGTGAGAAGGAGATTTTGGGCAACTCAGGTGAGGAATGTGCTCAAAATGGACATGAGATGATTAAAACTTTGGCCAGGGGCTTTCCTAGCAGTGCAGTGGATAAGACTCTGCCTGCCAATGCAGGGGACACAAGTTTGATCCCTGGTCCAGGAAGATTCCACATGCCGAGGAGCAACTAAGCTCTGGCACCACCACTGCTGAGCCTGAACTCTAGACCCCAGGAACCACAACTGCTGAGCCCACGTGCCGTAACTACTGAAGCTCACACGCCTAGGGTCCCCGCTCTGCAACAAGAGAAGCCACTGCAATGAGAAACCCCTGCACCATAGAAAGAGTAGCCCCCAGTCACTGCAACCACAGAAAACCCATGCAAAGCAACAAAGACTCAGGGCAACCAACGATAAAGAAATTAATTTAAAATAAAATTTAAAAGTGAAAAAAATATTTAAATAAATTCTAAAAATTTGCCCAGCTGAGAAAAGAGACAGAAAAAATATGACAGAGCCCCAAGGCAGTGTGTCATGACCCAAGGTTTTCCAACATTTTCTATGGATTTTTGAGAGGCAGGGGCTCCAGCAGTTCAGAGAAGATGGTGATGGGCCTTATCTTGAGGGCCAGGCTAGATGAGGCTGAGGCCCAGAGGACTGAATAATGAGCGGCTCAGAGTGGTTGAGAGGACCAGTGAGGGTAGAGAGGTGGTGGGTGGTTGTCAGGGACCCCTGAAGAAGAAAGGCATGGTGGCCAGAGGGAGGGAGCTCCCGGTGTGAGGCCACTGGACAGACATTACCCCAGAGACAAGAGCTGATCAGAAACAACTGTAGCAGCAACGATCACTGAATCCAGGTATCAAATTGAATCCAGGTGTCAAATTGCCCTGTGATAAGCCCTTGGCATGTATTTTCTCATTTATCCCTCATGACAATTTTTTTTAGCATCTGTAATGTGCCAGGGACCACCCAAAGTCCTTCCACATTCCTGTTGACATTTTTAAAAAATTTATTTATGTTACTATTTTGGCTGCACTGGGTTTTCATGACTGCGTGCGTGCTTTCTCTAGTTGTAAAGAACAGGGGATACTTCTTGTTGCACTCTGCAGGCTTCTCATTGCAGTGACTTTGCTTGTTGTGGTGCACTGGCTTAATAGTTGTGGCACACAGGCTTAGTTGCCCCAAGCCATGTGGGATCTTCCCGGACCGGGGATGAAACCTGTGTTCCCTGCATTAGCAGGCAGATTCATATCCACTGCACCGCCAGGGAAGTCCCCCCTTGCCATCTAAGTCCACATCACCACACCCCAGGTGACATACATAGAAAGTGAGGAAGAGAAATATTTTGGACTTGCCAGGGACCCATGGCCAGTGGAGAGCTGAGCTAGTCCTAAATTCCAGTTCTGTCCACTGAAAAGCCATTGCTCTTTTGAAAATATCTTATTTGGCTCTTCTCAGAAAAGCTAGTGAGAATGATGCCAGGACAGCCTAGGGCAGTTGCCACATGGGGCCCAAACTTCTGGTTCCTCTGGCCACCCATTTGTCCCAGAATGCACCAGCCTGCAGCCCTCCCCATCCCCCTGCCTCCCCATCACCCCAAGGGTGGCAGCATAGAGAGTTCACAGGATCGTGTGATCATGCTCAGAAGTTCTTGTGCTTCTGTTTATTAGTTTGATGCTTCCAGAAGATTCTCGTGAATCTTAGATAACAGCGTGTGCCGAGGGGAACTCTTAGCGCTATCACGAGGACCAAAGGAGAGAGATACTGCTTGAGGGTGTAACTAAGCTCAGTTCGAACGATGGTGGCTTCTACTTGTTCATCTGACAGCTATCTATGGACTACCTGTCATACCATCGTATAGGTGCTGGGACCAGGGCAGTGGCAAGTCAAAGGTGAGCTCCCAGTGACACACCACAATAGCTAAAGGGTGATGAATGCCACCATGCATGACTCCCTCAAGTCATTTGTTACTCTTGGGGTCACCCCCTCCTCTTGCACTTCCTGGTCAATCGATACTGCCCGGACGCTTCGACCAAGCAGATTTCACCTGGGGTCAAATAATGATCCATAGATTGAGGTCCTAGCTTGTGTTGCGTGTTCAGTCTCTCAATTGGGTCCGACTCTTTGTGACCTCATGGACTATAGCCCACAAGGCTCCTCTACCCATGGGATTTCCCAGACAAGGACACTGGAGTGGGTTGCCCTGCCCTCCTCCAGGGGATCTTCCCGACCCTGTGACTGCACCCAAATCTCCCGTGTCTCCTTGCATCGGTAGGCAGGTGTTTACCACTGAGTCACCTGGGAGGCCCATGGAGGTCCTAGAGAGGTGGTCTTTTTCTGTAGCTCAATCCATCCTACAATGGCCCTGGGGGCAAGACTGAGGCCTTCCTGCCTCTGCTGCTTATATGCACAGACTTTGGATCCTTCTAGAAGGAACTTCACACCTGCCCGTTGTAGTAAGACTTCCCATGACTTAAATTACCTCAGATGTATACATCTGGCAGGGAGAGAATGGTTAAATGTTGCACAAGTTGGCAATTTTGGCAAGTAGAGGAGAGAGGCTTTCTCGGCAGACATGCCCTTATCTGGTCCCATGTAATGATTTGCAGTGCTTCTTACCTAAAGGCTGGGCTCAGTTGATTCTCGGTTTGCATCTTTCTTGTCCTCTGATTTCCCAAGAAGAATGCCCATTCTGGTCCTAGCTCCTCAGACATCTGGATCCCTTGCTGGGGGCCTGGGTAGAAACAGAGGGGAAATTAGGTTAGAAGATACTATGGACTGTCCCTGGGACCTCAAGCAAGGCACCTAACTTCTCAAGGCAGAGCTTACTCAACTCTGAAATGAGAATAAAAATATTCAGCCAGTCTGTGTCAGGGTCAGATTAACATCAGCAACAACCTTGTTATCCAGATGAGCACTAGGCCGGGTGAAGGTGTTGTGCTAAGCATTCGTGTGGTGTGCTTTGTGGCATGCCAGGTCACTTCAGTCGTATCTGACTCTTTGCCGCCATATGGACCATAGTCCACCAGGCTCCTCTGTCCATGGGATTTTTCAGGCAAGAATACTGAAGTGGGTTGCCATGCCCTCCTCCAGGGGGTCTGACAAAGGGATTGAACCTGCGTCTCTTATGTCTCCTGCATTGGCAGGTGGGTTCTTTACCAATAGGACCACCTATGATCTCACTTTTTGAAAGTTATTTACTTACTTATGTTGGGCTGAGCTGGACATTGTTGCTGCATGTAGACTTTAGTTGCAGCGAGTAGGGGCTACTCTTTGTTGCAGTGCACAGGCTTCTCATTGTGTTGGCTTCTCTTGTCAAGGAGCTCGGATGCTCTACAGTGTGCAGACTTCAGTAATTATGGTGAGTGGGCTCAGTAAGGTGCAGGGACTTAGTTGCCTTTCAGCATGTGAATCTTCCCGGACCAGGGAGTGGACCCATGGCCCCTGCATTGGCAGGTGGATTCTGAACCACTGGTCCACCAGGGAAGCCCATCATTACCTCATTTAATCCTCACAACTTTCTGATACAGATGCTGGCTTTCTAAACCAAGGAAATGAGTTGCAAAATGCCAACACCATGCAGTTAGAAGTGATGGTGTAAGCAAGGACCTACTGTACGGCACAGGGATCTCTGCTCATTGTTATGTGGCAGCCTGGATGGGAGGGGAGCTTGGGGGAGAATGGATACGTGTGTATGTATGGCGGAGTCCCTGTGCTGTGCCCTAGAAGCTACCACAACATTGTTAATCAATGATACCTCAATACAAAATAAAAAGTTAAAAAAATAGAAGAAGTAGTGGTATAGAAATTTGAACCCAGGAAGGCTAACTTTCAGGCAACTCCTGATTCCCTGTCTCTGTTATATCTTCTCATTTTTTCCCTGTCTTCTGCCTTCCATTTGGATGACTGGATTCAGTGACTACTGCTCAGGATTCAGAGGAGCAAGGTGGCATCTCATTCATGCACCATCTCTAACTTTAGCTGAGCAAGCTGCTTTCAGCCCCCGCACGCCTAGGGTTCAGCCTGGGCCCACATGCAACATGGTGGATACCTGGCTCTTTGAGTATCAAATAGCTGGCAAGGGTCACGACTGGGCCTGAGAACAGGAGATGGTGGCTCACGGAATGAACTCAATTTGCGCACTTTCCCAGGGCATGGGGGAGGAAATGACAGTGACTTGTTGCTTGGGAAATGCCGGATGGGTGGCCTGGTATCTTGGGAATGTGCTCAGACGACCAGGGGATGTTTTTCCAGCCTCTCCTTCTCCTCCCCATTCCTGGGATGGTACTTTGGACTCCTCACCACTATTCCCAGGCACAAAAGAGAAACCTGAGTCCTGTGTTTTTCAATGCTCTTAGTACTGACTTAATGACAACCAAGCTCTATCTGTGTATCAGGATGTACCTGATTCAGTGTGAGATATTTGATGCTGTCTAATTTATCTGCAGTTTTAGGAGGTTGCTGTTACATGAGGAATCAGCGAGGTCAAGAAATATCCCCAGAATTGTAGATGTAGAAAAAATGAGACCAGGATCTAGACACAGGATCTGCATTCATTTTATTTTTTTAATAACTTTATTATTTATTGGGCATCCCTGGTGGCTCAGATGGTAAAGAATCCAACTGCAATGTGAGAGGCCTGGGATAGATCCCTGGGTCAGGAAGATCCCCTGGTGCAGGGCATGGCAACCCACTCCAGTATTCTTGCCTGGAGAATCCCATGGACAGAGAAGCCTGGTGGGCTACAGTCCATGGGGTCACAAAGAGTCAGACACAGCTGAGCAGTTAAGCACACATACAGCGCATTTATGTATTGGCTGCGCTGGGTCTTCATTGCTGCGTGGGCTTTTCTCTAGTTTCAGAGATGCGGGGTTACTCTCTAGTGGTGGTGCCCCGGCTTCTCATTGCGGTGGCTTCTCCTGTCGCAGAGAATGGACTCTAGGGTGCACGGGTTTCAGCAGTTGCGGCTTGTGAGCTCAGTAGTTGTGGCTCCTGGGCTCTAGAGCACAGGCTCAGGTATTGTGGTGCATGGGCTTAGCTGCTCCACAGCATGTGTGATCCTCCCAGACCGGGGATTGAATCTGTGTTTCCTGCATTGGCAGGCAGATTCTTTACCACTGAGCCAGCAGGGAAGCCCTGGATCTAGACTCTTAATCACTAACTTACAGTATTATGACTCATTGGAGTCATCAGGGGCATTTCCCCACCAGGGGATGCAAGCGCCAGGTTGGCTCCACCTTGCTTTTATGTATGGAGCTCGGTTCTATGTATGAGTCCATCACTAGGCGTCTGGCTGGGTCAAGTTGTCTGACCTCCGTTTGCCCATGTGTAACACCTATGGTCATTACACACACAGACTTACCTCCTAGGGTCTTTGTGAGAACAAGTCAAAGGAAGGTGATGAAATACATTTGAAACTCACCAGGCATTTTTTCAGCTCTGACTATTTCCGGGTGCAAAATACTAGCACTAGACGTGACTCAGGCATAGACCCTGACCTCTAGAGAGTGTCAATTAGGGGGAACTAACAGTATGAACTTGAGCAAACTTGTGAGCTTTAATATTTGATGGGAGATAGTAAAGGACAAGATCCATAGGATTTCAGAGTTGGACATGATCTAGTGACTAAACAACAATAACAACCAACAGTATGAACTTCGTAGCTCAAAGCCAAGGCAGGGTATCCTGGACTCAAATAAAATGCTGGGAGAGATGAAAGAGAAAACAGTCTCAACACTGGGAAATAATTGGAGGGGGAAGTCTGAGCTGGGGCTTTGAGGGAAAGATGACGAGATACTTTCAGACTGTCAGGCTAAGAGAAGTAGGGACCACAAGGTGTGAACAAGTGGTGTGTGTGCAGGAACTGAGTCTGTCTGTCCATCTCTGGGCTGATAGGATAAAGTACCAGCTGGGATATGAAGGTTTTCAAGCCATGATGAAGACTTCATCGTGTATGTTCTAATAAATGAGAACTGATTTTGCATAGGGGAGTGACATGATACTATCTATGTGGGGAAGACCCTTTTGGGGTTTCATTAGCAGGAGCCTGGAGCCTGGGAGGTGGGTGACAGGGGCATTGAAACGATCTGGGCATAGGGTGATGAGGACCTGAGTGAGGGCAATCTCAGAGGGGACAGAGAGGAAGTGAGGGGGACTAAAGGCATCATAAAAGCAGAGTGGACATGGACTTTCCTGGTGGTCCAGTGGCTGAGACTCCAGGCTCCCAACGCAGGGGACCTGGATTCCCTGGTCAGGGACCTGGATCCCATACACAGTAACTAAGAATTCACATGCTGTAACTAAAAAGATTGCAGATCCTGCATGCTGCCTCCAAGACCAGGCACAGCCAAATAAATAAATATTAAAACAAAAAAGGAGGTGGACAATGCTTGGGAAGGAAGGGGGAGGAAAGGGCTTTTATAGACCATAGTGTGGTTACTCTCCACCCCTGCTGCCACAGCCAGCTTACCCCGGAGGACAGCCATGGACATCCCTCTCTGTTAGCTGGCCTTTTAACTTTGCTCAGAGCCACACAGCCCCTGCCTTCCCCTGCCTTCCTCCATTTGGATAATTTTCCTTAGAATGACTGTCATAGTCATAACTATAATAATTATGGAGGCAATAATAAGATTCTGAATGGATCGAGAGCCTTTCTTCTGAAGATGCTAATATGTGTGAGGTGGGGTGAAAGGGGTCCTACTAGAAATACAATTAGACCCATTTGGTGGAAAACAACCCTTAGCAGTGTGAGAGGATGTAGACGTGAGGAACGTGTTTCTGCTCCCGAATAAGAACACATCTCCCACCCTAGTAAGGGCAAACCTTTTCCTGCTCCCTGGTGGGCATCTCTGGGATGCAGATTTCCTGGTAGTGATGGAGAAGATGCTCAGTACTTTGTCTCCCCTATCCATCACTGGGAAGCCTTCCCTGGGACCTTGGATGGACAATGAATCCTCCGTTCCACTTCCAGGCTCTCTTATTATTCAACCACACAGTTAGCTCTAATAATAATGACACACAATATATCATCACATTTCAAAGCCTGTTTGAATTCATGACTTCATTTAATTCTCATGACCACAGAAGCTAGTATTATTATTATCATTCTCACTTTACAAATGTATTTGTTCAACAAACACTCCTGAAGCACCCCGTCGTGTGCTGATGGCAGACACTTCGTTCGAGATTAAGTAACTGACGAAGACCCAAGCAAGATTCAAACTTAGGTCCTCTTTCTACAGCCGTTGTCCCTCCTTTCCACATTGCTCTGTTCATTTTTTTCCCCCTCTCTGTTCATTTTCAATTGGGTAAGCTACTAAGTTTTAGCACTTTGTAGCTTGTTGTTTCATGTATGCATTTTTGTCTACTCAAATATGGCAAAGATTTATAAAAAATAAAGGACCTTACAATTTCAGTTTATTATTTTAAACAATCTTTTGAAAAAATATGAATATAAATAAGAAGAATATTAATGTGCTCATTAAAAATTAACAATTAAGAACAATTAAGAAAAATGTAAAGTTTTAGCCTCCTTCTAAATTGGCTGATCCTCACTGTGTATAGGTTCTTCAGATCTATACACCTGAAAGCTTAGAAAGCCAGAGGGCCTAATGGCTGACAGTCTCTCCAGGCTCTGCATATTCTCAGTGTAAAGTAGAACTTCCATTGGTCAGGTAAGTGCTGCCCTCGCGTGGTGGAATTTGATGTCTTCTGGTCTTCCAGGTGCCTCCCTGGTGGCCCAGTGGTAAAGAATCCACCTAGCAATGCAGAGGAGCCTGGTGGGCTGCCGTCCATAGGGTCGCAAAGAGTCGAACACAGCTGAGCACACATGCAAGACTGGCGTCGCCTACAATGCCACGTGAGGCTGTTTGTGCTCCTGCCTGGTCTTTTCACTAAACTCAGCAAGCAAGTACAAAGGGCCATGCTCAGACCTCCCCCAAACTGTAAAGAGACCCGCTCTGTATAGCTGCACATTTGGATCATGAGGGGGAATTTACAAAACACTGATGCCTGGGTATAACCCGTGGGCAGTTACATCAGAAGAGCTGCGGGTGTTTCATCCAATCTTTTCCAGTGATTCTATGCACCACGAGAGCTGAGAACCACTATTGTGTTGGGGAAACTTGGCCTTGGCTGAAGGTGGTTGCTGAGATCCTGGCTGTTAATCTGAGGGTTGAGAGGATCTGTGGGGTTTTTGAGACAACTGGCCATCAGTCCCCTGGACTGAGCGTGAAAGGAGGAGACGAAAACATGCTTCAGAGGCCTGGGTATTTTTTATTTTTTACAAATTGAGGTGTGATTGACATATACTAGTTTCAGGTGTACAACAAAATGATTTGATATTTGCATATATTGTGAAACGATCATCACGATAAGTCTATTCACATCCATCACTATACAAAGTTTCAGAGCATTTTTTCTCTTGTGATGAGAACTTTTAAGATCTACTCTTAACAACTTTAAAGTACACAACACAATATTACAACTATCATCACCAAACATGCATTTCACGCTCAGTTGCTCAGTCGTGTCTGACTCTTTGTGACCCCGTGGACTGTAGCACACCAGGCTCCTCTGCCCATGGGATTTCCCAGGCAAGGATACTGGAGGAGGTTGCCATTTCCTTTTCCAGGAGATCTTCCTGGCCCAGGGATCGAATCTGCGTCTCCTACATTGGCAGGTAGATTCTTTACCACTGAGCCACGTGGCAAGCCCATATTTCATCCCATGACATATTTATTTTATAATTAGAAGTTTATACTTTTTGACCCCCTTCACCCATTTCATCCTTCCCCCCTCTGGCCTCTGGCAATCACCAATCTGTTCTGTTTCTATGATCTTGTTTTTTGTTAAGATTCTAAACATAAGTGAATTCATACAGATTTGTCTTTCTCTCTCTCTCTCTGTCTTATTTGACTTAGCATAAAGCCCTCAAGGCCCATCATGTTTTCACAAATGGCAAGATTACCTCCTTTTTTATGAGCTTTGGGTATTGTTAAGGAAGAGCTGGAGTGAGTCTGAACTGGACTTGAAAAGTGATAAAGTGACACACGATGACTGCTTGATTAAATTCATTACAGTGGAGGGAAAAGAAGCACCGAAAAGACCCAGACTGGAGGGGAGCCAAAGCAGAGGCCTGGGGACTGGCAACCCGGGACAGGCTTGGAGGATCACTCTGGCTGTGCACACACTCTGTGGCCATGCATCCCACTCCGTCTTGACTCCCAGATGCTGCTTCTGCACAGACATCTCAGCAAAGCAGCTGCTCACAGACCTGAGGCCAGGTGTGAGGCTTCTGCATTCTGGCAGCTGGTCTTACACGGGGACAGCCCCACAGGCACTCGGCTCCAGTGGATGAATCAGCCGTCCTCTTACGGTTGCAAGTGACAGAAACCCAACCTGGAGCTGCTAAAGCAAAGAAGGAATTTGCTGGTTCAGGTGACAGACAGTTTAATGGTATGACTTCAGATAACTTGATCCCAGAACCTATCACGATGGTCAAGGGAATACAAGGCTCTGATAAGGTCTGGTGCGTGTCATAGCCCCATCCTGGGAGCAGGGGATGGACTCAGTACCATCATCTGGTGGCTCAGCCACCTGGTGGCTCAGTTGGTAAAGAGCCTGTAATGCAGGAGACCCCAGTTTGATTCCTGGGTCAGGAAGATCCCCTGGAGAAGGGATCAGATACCCACTCCAGTATTCTTGGGCTTCCCTGGTGGCTCAGACAGTAAGGAATCCACCTGCAGTGCGGGAGACCAGGGTTCAGTCTGTAGGTTGAGAAGATCCGCTGGAGGAGGGCATAGCAACCCACTCCAGTATTCTTGCCTGGAGAATCCCATGGGCAGAGAAGCCAGGTGGGCTACAGTCAATGGAGTCACAAAGAGTCAGACACGACTGAGTGACTTTCACTTTCACTTTCTATGTCCATCCACAGTGACAAGGAGAAAGAAGAAGGACACTCTTTCCCCAACATAGTTGGGGTGATTTATAGGCACCTGTTATATAAGTTGGACTAGTGCCTGGTTGTAAATGGAAAGGAGGATAGGATGAAGGCAAGGTACCAAAATCAGACTGAGAGCCCAGCGACTGAATTGGAAAGTGATGCAGCAGAGGAAGCAAGGCTCAGTTCAGTACCAGCAAGTAGGCTCATCAGATTGAAAAGCATGCTCAAGGTTATGAGAAAAGACAGCTATTGGGGGTAGAACCTGCAGGGCCCCAGCTGGGCAGGGTCTGAGTTAAGGCAGGGGAAACACTAGCATAGGGGTTATCATGGAGAAGGCAATGGCACCCCACTCCAGTACTCTTGCCTGGAAAATCCCATGGATGGAGAAGCCTGGTAGGCTGCAGTCCATGGGCCCGCTGAGGGTCGGACACGACTGAGCGACTTCACTTTGACTTTTCACTTTCGTGCATTGGAGAAGGAAATGGCAACCCACTCCAGTGTTCTTGCCTGGAGAATCCCAGGGACAGGGGAGCCTGGTGGGCTGCCGTCTATGGGGTCACACAGAGTCGGACACGACTGAAGTGACTTAGCAGGGGTTATCATGCAGTGATGCACAAGCCAACATTATCGACAAAAATGGAGTGCCTCTGAAGTGCTCTTGGTCCTGGCTAAATTGGGAAGAAAATGCCTAAACTTCTACTGCTAACATCTACGAATCCAGAAAACTGTGATTAGAGATTAAGAAAATAAGAGAGATTTCAACTTGGACCTAGGAAGGACCTGAGCAAGCAGCTAGATTCTTCAGCTCAGGTGTCCAGCTAAATAATAGGCAGAGAATGAAAGACAGGAAGGAAGCGAAGGAGGGAAGAAGGAAAAAGGGAGAGAGGGATGGGGGAGAGAGAGAGCAAGAGGGAGAAGGAGAGTAGAGAGGAAGGAGATGAGGAAGAGGAGGAGTGATAAAAGGATGAGGAGGAGGGGAAGGTGGGTAAGCTGGGGAGAAAAGGAAGGAAAACAAGGAAGGGAGGGAGGGAGGAACACGGGAAAGAAAGGACAAATGAAAGGAAGGAAATGAAAGGAAATGGAAGGAAACTGAGCAAGCAGAGAAGCAAGAAAGGAGGAAGGGCCATAGCAGTTTTGGTTTATTTTTTCTTTCCAGAAGCAGCGGTAGTATAATTTAAAGTCAAAGTCAGCAGGAGAGCACAACAGGAAGCTTGGAGGTTCCCCCACATCCTCGCAGCACAGCGGCTTCGGATCAGCTCTGTCAGCCACCAACTTGCCTGGGGAAGGAAACGAGGCCCAGGGAGAGGAAAGTTGTGCCACAGACTGCAGGCACTCATGCTCTCGCCTCTTCTACTTAATAGCTCTAAAGCTTTAAAGAATTTGTTTCTAGGTACGATACAATTAGACCCCCAGAGACACACTGGGAGCCATTAACAGCTGAATAAAGGTAACGGAACAGACTTGCAGAATTAGGGAAAGAGACCAAGCAGAAAGCAAATAATTTCCATAATTTAGACAGCAAGGCAATTTAACAAACCATATTGACAGCCTTGAAACTTTGTCAAGAACCCTAAGTTCTAAGAACCCCTAAAGAAAAGAAAAATGGAAAGAAGAACAAAATAATTTTGTTTTTGGAAAAAAAAAAAATTCCTTCTTCAACATAATCAGGTTTGTAAAACCATCGTCCTTGCCACTTTGTTGCATGTAGGAAAAGTCTGATAAAGCAGCTGGACCAATGGGTGTTAACACTTGGCTTCAAGCTCTTCTTACCTCCACTCTTTCAAGTTCATCCAGTGGGTTCTCCACGGGTGTTCTTTCTTACTGTCTGTTCTGCCACTGGTCCCAGCCGCGGGGAAGGATTTCCCTAGTAGTTGTAGCTCCTAAGTTGACCTTGGTAGCCGGGCATGGTGGCTCCCAAACGTTGGTTGCAAGTGACAGCTAACCACAAGTAGAGTCACCAGTGGGAGCTGGCTCCACCCCCAGAGATCTGAGTGTTGTGGTCTCTCATGGGACCCAAGCACTGATATGTCCAAAGAAGCCAATGACGTGGCTTTAATGTGCACTGGGGTTTGAGAACTTTCCAGGCCTCTGGAGGAAATCTAGTCCTTTTAATTCACAATTGGTGAAGTTCAGGGACTTTGGCAGAGTTTTCATTTGTTTATTTTTGGCTGCGCTGCGTCTTTGTTGCTTTCGGGTGGGCTTTTTCTAGCTGCAGCAAGCGGGAGCTACTCTTCATTGCGGTGCGCAGGCTTCTCATCGCAGTGGCTTCTCTTGTTGCAGGTTACAGGCTCTAGGTACGCGAGCTCAGTAGCTTCCACTAGCTTAGCTGCTCTGTGACATGTGGGATCTTCCTGGAACAGGGATTGAACCAGTGTCTCCTGCATTGGCAGGCAGATTCTTATCCACTGCGCCAACTTTGGTGGAATTTTTTTGAGGGCTTTATTTGAAGGTATGTGAAGAGGCATTTTCTCGTATTACAGCTCAAAGGGATCTCATCCTCGTGTGCTGAGGAAAATTCTCTCACTTCTCACTGAGAATCCTCACTGAGAAATCCTGAAGGCAGAATTTTTGGCAACTCTTTTTGTTGGCTTGCTTGTTTATTTGTTTCAGATGTGGGTATAGTGCAATATCATATTCCAGCACACACACACACACAAAATACACAGAAAAAGAGAATGCATATCCAATAACTATATAGTCACAAACAAAAAGGAGACACTGAACAACTATTGGCAGATGATGGATATATCAGAGATGAAACCAGCGGACTGTACAGGATGCAGAGAAAGCAATAGCAAGTATAAAATTTGTAACATTAATCCAGACTTTAAAAAGAAAAATAAAATCCTCCATGGAACACCTAACCAAGTAATTAAAATCGTTATTAAAATCAACAAATCAGTCAGCCCTTGCAAAAAACTAATTGTAACAGTGGGTAAAAAAATAGGGGAAAAAAATGAAAATGGAAGACATATTAACCCAAGAGTGAAAAACCGAGATTTGATTTTTTTATTTAAAAGTATGACTAAAATAGTCTGGCTTGAGCGACCAACAAAAAAGAGAAAGAATATTATGAGGATAATAACTTGTTTTAAAAAGGCAATTATCATCATTTAAAAAGGCAATTATCATCATAGAAAAATCATATTTCCCTTGAATGTTATCTACCAGTTCATGTAACTGTAACAGCTACAAACTGCTATGCAAATTAAATTAAACTGCTTGAGAATCCAAACTTTCAGAAAGTCTGGTCCTTGGCTCATAAGGGAGACTCAAATGTGGTCCAAACTTAGAGGTTCCAAGCGCCGGTGAGACCATCCATGTCTGTGTGTGCTGCGCTCAGTCGTATCCAACCCTTCAACTCCACAGCTGCTGTCCATGGGATTTCCCAGGCAAGAATAATGGAGCGGGGTGCCATTTCCTTCTCCAGGGAATCTTCCAGACCTAGGGATTGAACCTGCATCTCCTGTGACTGCTACATTGGAAGGTGGGCTCTTCACCACCGCGCCACCTGGGAAGCGAGACCATACCTGGGGGACCAACGCTACTACTGCTGCTATTCCCGAAACCTGCCACAGGAGGGTGGTGTTGAGCACTGTGCCCTTCCAGTCTGATGGCTGCTGGTCTAATCACCTCTAGCGTATCCCATCACTTCATGGCAAATAGGTGGGGAAACAGTGGAAACAATGACAGACTTTTTTTGGTGGGGGTGCGAGGAGGGGAGCTCCAAAATCACTGCAGATGGTGAGTGCAGCCTGAAATTAAAAGACGCTTGCTCCTTGGAAGAAAAGCTATGGCCAATCTACAGGGCATATTAAAAAGCAGAGACATTACTTTGCCAACAAAGGTCTGTCTAGTCAAAGCTATTGAAGAAGGTACTGGCAACCCACTCCAGTACCCTTGCCTGGAGAATCCCCTGGACAGAGGAGCCTGGTGGGCTACAATCCACTGGGAAACAAAGAGTTGGACACAACTGAGTGACTAACACACACACACACAGAGTAAAAGCTATGGTTTTTCCAGTAGTCATGAATGGATGTGAGAGTTGAACTATAAAGAAAGAGCACTGAAGAATTGATGTTTTTGAACTGTGGTGTTGGAGAAGGCTCTTGAGACTGCAAGGACATCAAACCAGTCAATCCTAAAGGAAATCAGTATGAATATTCACTGGAAGGACTGATGCTGAAGCTGAAACACCAATACTTTGACCACCTGATGCTAAGAACTGACTTACTGGAAAAGACCTTGATGTTGGGAAAGACTGAAGGCAGGAAGAGAAGGGGATGACAGAGGATGAGATAGTTGGATGGCATCACCAACTCGATGGACATTAGTTTGACCAAGGTCTGGGAGTTGGTGATGGACAGAGAAGCCTGATATGCTGCAGTTCACGGGGTTGCAAAGAGTCAGTCATGACTGAGCGATTGAACTGAACTGAACTGAACTGAACTAGCCAGAGGGGCCTCTCTGAAGGAGGATGGCCCTGAGAACTCCATTCCCAAGATACTACTTTCCATCTGTGCTCTTCCCTGGATTCCCAAGGCCTCAGCTCCTTATACACAACCCTCCCTGACATTCACCCATTCTCCCCTAGCCTTTAAATATTTAGCTAAAGATTCAAGAAGACCCATATTCAGGGTCCGAGTGTCCCTTTTCTGTACAATTTTACCCTCTTTTTTTCCCCTGTGCTCCTCAAACTCTAGCTACTTTAGCAGTTCTCAGTTCTGATGAATGTGAGACTTATGTGAGTGTTTCTCTTCTCCCAAGGATCACAGACCTGCATTGCATGTTATGCCTGAGCAATAACTGCTCTATATATTTTGTTCAGTTTTATAGTTAATCACAGTAGGATGGTATATCTGATACCTTTTATTCCATCATGACTGGAGTCAGAATTGTCTTCTTCAAAAACTCTTCTCTAGCACATCTACAGATAATCTCTCATCAGTTCAGTCACTCAGTCATGTCAGACTCTTTGCTAGGACCCACAGCAGATTTCCCAACTTGGGGATCTGGCAAAGGGACTGAGAACCTCCAGGGAATTTTACTTTGGAAGCCAGTGGGATTTGATTACAGAGTTTACACAGGACTGGGGAAACAGACTCTTGGAGGGCACAAACAAGACCTTGTATGCACTAGGACCCAGGAGAAAGGAGCAGTGACCCCACCAGACACTGACCCAGGCTTACCTGTGAGTGTCCAGTAGCCTCTGGAGGAGGCGTGGGTTGGCGGTGGCCTGCTGCAGGGTTGGGAGCACTGAGTAAGGCACTATGTGTATAGAACCTTTTGAAAGAGGTCGCTATTATCTTCATTACCCCCACCATAGTTTGGTCTCAGGTCAAACTACAGGGAGGAATACAGCCTCACTCATCAGCAGAAACTTGGATTAAAGATTTACTGAGCATGGCCCCACCCATCAGAATCTCTCATAAAGATGGAGAATTTTACCAACTAGTGAGCATTTTACTGGTTTATGCAGAAGTCACCATTCAAATGTGTATGGTGAGTAACATAAATGAGTAAATAGCATAATGAGTGTTATGTTACTCATTTATGTTATGAGTAAATAACATAAATGAGTGAAGAGGATTGGATGGGAATTTTATTGTATTGGAAATGTTCCTGGTCTCAAGAGTATTCAATATTCAACTCTATACAAGTGCTACTAGACAACAATATGCACCTGGTATTGCATTTCCAGCTACAATATAACAAGGGGAATTCTCCAGCATGACAATGCATTCTTCTTTGAGATTCCCAGATGAGGTGTTTCCCTACCTTGATCCAAATATTCCAGATATCACCCTTGGTATACACTGACTAGAGACAAATAATATTAGGGCTTTGCCCTACTTTCCACTGATTTGACTATAGTTGGGAAGCTATAGTCCACCCTGAGCAACACATTTTTAGAGGGTCATAGGTCATCTAGACCGCATCAAGACGTCATTGGTTTAGGACCTTGCATGTGCTCCACTCTATCATGGGTTAGTAAATAGAAATGGGGAAATTTAGACTAGTTTCTTTCATCTTAGTCTTTGTTTTATGAACATTGTGAATATTGTGATCACAGTGTGATTACAATGTAATTATTGTGATCATTGTGATTATCATCAGTCTTTATTCAGTCAACAAAATATCTTGAATAATGACTGCTATGGTCAGAATGTTCATAAATGTTTAAAATCCATAAGTTGAATATCTAACCTTCAATATAATGGTGTTAGAAAGTGGGACCTTTGGACAGTGATTAGATCATGAGGATGGAACCCTCGTGAATGGGATTAGTGCTCTTGTAAAAGAGGACCCACAGAGCTCCCTAGTCCTTCCCACCACGTGAGGTTACAATGAGAAGTCTGTGACTCAGAAGAAGGCCCCCACATGACCTCATTGGTACGCTGATCTGAGACTTCCAGAACTTCACAACTGTGAGCAATACATGTCTGCTGCTTTTTAAGACACCTGGTCTGTGGTTTTTGTTATAGCAGCACAAACTGATGAAGATGATGACTATTCTCTTTCTTGTTGTTTATATATTAACCTTGAAAAAAATTTTTTAATTTATTTTTGGCTGTGCTGGGTGTTTGATGTGAAAGTTGGACTCTGAAGAAGGCTGAGCGCCAAAGAATTGATGCTTTTGAACTGTGGTGTTGGAGAAGACTCTTGAGAGTCCCTTGGACTGCAAGGAGATCCAACCAGTCCATTCTGAAGGAGATCAACCCTGGGATTTCTTTGGAAGGAATGATGCTAAAGCTGAAACTCCAGTACTTTGGCCACCTCATGCAAAGAGTTGACTCATTGGAAAAGACTTTGATGCTGGGAGGGATTGGGGGCAGGAGGAGAAGGGGACGACAGAGGATGAGATGGCTGGATGGCATCACTGACTCGATGGACGTGAGTCTGAGTGAACTCTGGGAGATGGTGATGGACAGGGAGGCCTGGCGTGCTGCGATTCATGGGGTCGCACAGAGTCGGACACGACTGAGCGACTGAACTGAACTGGGTGTTTGTTACCACTCAGGCTTTTCTATAGTTGCAAGAGTCTCTAGCCGCGGTGTGCAGGTTTCTCATTACAACAGCTTCCTTTGTTCTAGAGTTGGCGGGTGCGCAGGCTCAGGAGCTGTGGCTCCCAGGCTCTAGAGCACGAGCTCAATAGTTGTGACCCGTGGGCTTTGTTGCTCCGCGGCACATGGCGTCTTCCCGGATCAGGGATCAAATCTGTGTCTCCTGCATTGACTGGCAGATTCTTTAGCACTGAGCCACCAGGGAAGCCCCTATATTAACTGTTAATGATACTGTTTATGAGGGTTCTTTCTCAGTTTTTTCTCATGAGAATTGCAATCTCTCAGTCTTATTCTGTTTTGTTTATATTCTCATCTTTGGGCTCTTGTTTTGTTGAATTAAATTCGTATTGATGTAAAAACGATTGTGAAGAGCTTCCTTCAGTTCTTTGTGGCATTGTCACTGGGGGTAAGTGATCCACCAAGCAGAGATAACACAGTACCTAGGGCCCAAAATACTTTTGGGAGCACAGAAAAATGTTTTAATCTGTATTTCTTTTAAAATCAGAAAATAATAAAATATTGAATATATATATTGAATTCACCTTGGACTTTAATAGTCTTTACACCAATATGGTCAGAAAGTACACTGTTTAATGTTTCTTTTATGGAGGAAGGGTCTTGCAGACAGAAAAGCTTCCAGAATTCATAAAAGTCATAATGCGACTCTGCTTATCATACCTAACAAAGTCAACATTCAACCCTTAATATTGTTTATTACCTTGTTCATAATTGAATTTTCCCAGCTATATCATAATTTTTGTTTTATAGCAGGCATTTGAACATAAGGTTCCAAATAAGTTTAACATTTAAATTTGGTTGTCACGACTCTTGAGTCGCTAATCTAGAAGGGTCCCTCTTCACTTTCACCCCCTTGCCACTGACCTGCTGCAGACATCAGATTAATTGTTCTCACCAAGTTGGTTGTCTTCCTATCTGTATTTGTCTATTTGGTTCTTTGTGGTGTCATTTATCTGCCTTCTCATTTATTTCTTTTTACTACTAATTAATTAATTTTTATTTTTTATTGTGGCTGCATGTGGTGGCTTCTCTTGTTGCAGGGCATGGACTCTAGAGTGCATGGGCCCAGTAGTTTTGGTTCATGGGCTCTGTTGTCCTGTGCCATGTGAAATCTTAATTCCCTGATCAGGGATGGAACCTGAGTCTCTGGAAGGCCAATTCTTAACCACTGGACCACCAGGGAAGTCCTTCTATTTATGATACTTATAAAAGGAAGTTAGCTCTACAGGCTTAATAAATTCATGTGCAATTTCTGTGGCCAAAGCACTTTATTATGGCTGCAGTATGCCTCATGTCACATCACAACAAAGCTCTCAATGTCTGTTGTTCCTATTTCATGATGCTAAGATAATCATTATATTCAGATAGTGATAATGATTTAATGCATTAGTAATTTTTGCCTGAAAATTTTTTTCATTAGGCTTTGAAAAGGGTGATTTTTCTACTTTGTTCATTCTGGTCACAGCAGATTTTCTCATGCTCTAGAAGAATCTTGCTCATATGGTTTATATAAAGAAGATAGGATAAACACTTGTGTTTTCCTTTGAATTGAATGAAAATGACAGTTTTCATATTAAATTGTTGGTATGGTAGTCGCTTTCATTGCTGCTCAGTGGATTGTTTCTCTTTTCCTCTATGTCTGCTGAAAATCTTAGAAGCAACAACAATCTGATAGCAATGAGGGTGATTCTCTCAATATTAGTTTTCACTAAAAGGGATCAGGATTTCTTAAAAGAATGGCTGATTCCAGATCTGGAACAGAAAATATACAAGATGATCCTGGCATATTTTTCATGCCCCAAAGCTAGGAAGTTAAAGAGTAATGGCTTGGGAAAATTGAATTACACTAGGAATAATATTGGCCCTAGTAGTAAAGAATCCACATGCCAGTGCAGGAGATGCAGAGATGCAGGTTCAATCTCTGGGTCAAGAAGATCCCCTGGAGAAGGAAATGGCAACCCACTCTAGTGTTCTTGCCTGGAAAATTCCATAGGCAGACGAGCCTGGCAGGCTACTATCCATGGGGCCTCAAAGAATCGGACACAACTGAGCATACACACACGGAGCAATAACATAATATCAAACTATCATCAAATATTAAATGATGTCAAATATCCAGTCAGTATCCAACTTTTTTGTGTCTTCTTATTTTAGCATTTTGATTGCATAAAGAGCCAAGTAAGATTGAAGATCCAAGATATTTTGTTTGGTTGCTCTATCCTCTAAGTCTTACTTAATCTCTAGGTTCCTTTTCCATCATTTTTTATTACTATTCAATAGTTGGAGAAATTAAGCCATTTGTCTTATCAATTTTCCTATCAAGTCGGCAATACATACTAAAATATATATTTTATGATGTTTGAAATTCAATTCATATAAATTGAGGCTGAGGTTGTGATGGTAAGATATATGGATGAAAAAAGATTGTCCATGTGTGGGGAGTTGCTGAAGTTATCTGATGGATATATGTGGGCTCACTGAAGTCTTCTTTCTACTTTTATTTTACGTTTTCCATAATAAAGTAAAGAAAATGTTCATCTGGCTTTAAAAAAAGAGGGCCTAATAGCTTGAGTCAAAAGACATAGACATCCATATGTAGAGATTCTTAATGGCCAAAAATAGGACGACATGAATATCCAAAAAGGGTAATGAAAGCAGATGATTAAAACAAGTTGACTATGTGAAATTTATGAGTCCAGTATTGAGAGGGAGAGAATGAGATAGACAAATAGAAATACATACGCAATGTTTCAGACATTGTTAAATTTCCCTCCATAGGGTTGCACCCATTTTTTAATCACTTCTCAAAATGTATGAGAGTATATGTTTCCATACAGCCTCACCAACAGAATGTATCATTACATTTAGTAGGTGAGAAGTGGTGTTCCAGGGTAACTTTAGTGTACACTTATTATAAGATATGTACTTTTTTCATGTTTAAGGTCTATTTTCAATTATTTCCCTTAGAACTCTGTGTTCATATTACAAAATTTTTTTCCATTGGATTGTTGGCCTATTCCTCAATTTCTAAGTGCTTGCTGTATATTGGAGAGAGTAGCCATCTGTCTGTGATACAAGCTGATACAAAGAAAACACTTTGCCGTTTTCTTATTAGTCTTTTGACTTCACTTGTTGCCGTTTTATTTTTATTTTCTTTGTGCTCAGTCACTCTGTCCTATCTGACACTTTGCAACCCCATGGATTATAACTCTCCTTCAGGCTCCTCTGTCCATGAAATTTTTCAGGCAAGAATACTGGAGTGGCTTGCCATTTCCTCCTCCAGGAGATCTTCCAGACCCAGGGATGGAACCAGTGTCTTGTATCTCCTGCATTGGCAGGCGGGTTCTTTGCCACTGCACCCCCTGGGAAGCCCTTGTTTTTGTTTATTTGTGTATTTATTTTGGCTGCTCTGGGTCTTTGTTGCACCGTGTGGGCTTTCTCTAGTTGTGGCACCCTGGCTCTCTATTTGCAGCATGCAGGCTTAGTGGCCTCGTGGCATGCGGGATCCTAGTTCTCTAACCAGGAAAACTAAGTGTTTGCTGCATTGGAAAATGGATTCTCAACTACTGGACCACCAGGGAAGCCCCACTTGTTGCCATTTGAAAAATTACTGTACTGATGTTGATTGACATACACAGCGTTGCACAGATTTTGTGTATACAGTTTGGTGAGTTTGAAGATAAGTATGTACCAATGACTTCCCTAGTGGCTCAGACGGTAAAGCATCTGTCTAAAACCCAGGGAGACCTGGGTTCGATCCCTGGGTTGGGAAGATCCCCTGGAGAAGGAAATGGCAATCCACTCCAGTACTATTGCCTGGAAAATCCCATGGACAGAGGAGCTTGGTAGGCTACAGTCCATGGGGTCGCAAAGAGTCGGACACGACTGAGCGACTTCTCTTTCACTTTCACTTTTCATGTACCAATGAAATCATCACATACTCAATGCCACAGGTATATCTGCTGCTGCTGCTGCTGCTAAGTCGCTTCAGTCGTGTCCAACTCTGTGCGACCCCATAAGCGGCAGCCCACCAGGCTCCGCCTTCCCTGGGATTCTCCAGGCAAGAACACTGGAGTGGGTTGCCATTTCCTTCTCCAATGCATGAAAGAGAAAAATGAAAGTGAAGTCGCTCAGTCGTGTCCTACTCTTAGCGACCCCGTGGACTGCAGCCTACCAGGCTCCTCCGTCCATGGATTTTCCAGGCAAGAGGACTGGAGTGGGGTGCCATTGCCTTCTCCACAGGTATATCTATCACCTCCAAAAGTTGCCTCTTGTTTTCTTTACTATCTATTTATCTTTTGTCTGAACACTCAGTATAAGTTCTACACTCTAAGGAAAATTTTAAGTACGCGATAGAGTATTGTCAATTATAGGCACTTTGCTCTAGGACTTAAAACTAAAATGGTTTTACTCTGTTTCTAAAAGTAATACTGATTTAGATTTTTTATGTGAGTGAGATCAGGTAGTATTTGTTCTTCGTGATTGACAGCATAATATCTCCTAGGTTCATTGATATTTTCACAGATGACAAAGCTTCCTTCTTTCTTAAGGTTGTACATATGCAAATGCCACATTTTCTTTATCTCTTCATCCACTGATGAACTTTTAAGTTGATTCCATGTCTTGGCTGTTGTCAATAATGCTGCAAAGAACAGGGGGATGCAGATATCTCTTTGAGATCCTGATTTACATTCCTTTGGCTATAAATGCAGAAGTGAGGTTTCTGGATTAAACAATAGTTCTATTTTTAATTAATTAATTTGTTTTGATTGTGCTGTGCAGCTTGCAGGATCTTAGTTCCCGGACCAGGGATTGAACCTGGGCCCTTGGCAGTGAAAGCACAGAGTCCTAACCACTGGATTGCCAAGAAGTTCCTTATTTTAATTTATATATAATTTATAAAGATTTTTAAATTAAAAGGTGTTGAATTTTGTCAAAAAAATTTTTTTTTGCATCTATGGAGTTGATCATGAATTTTTTATCCTTTATTCTATTAACCTGTATCACATTGATTGATTTTCACCCGTTGAACCTTCCTGGCATCACATGGATAATTCGCTTTTGGTCATGACGTATATATCCTTAGTTAAAATTAATAAGTTAACTTCCACTTATGTGTCTCAGTTCTGAGGGTCATTATTGTCTGGTTCATTAAAGAGACAGCCCTTGTGGCAATATTAAATATATTTCAAGAGAGAAATCACTGCATTGTCTGTCTCATTCTTAATTTCTAAAAAACTCCTGGGCTGTTAAACAGTTAGGTCCAGAGTGAAATTTTCCATCACCATTGCTGAACACAGAGCTATTTAGCATCTACCAAGCAAGCAAGCCCTTTATCTGTTCCACATTCAGGAAGAACACACCAAGAGTGAATGCTCTCTACCCTTCACTCACTGTTGATTGCATCTGTTCCCTTAGCTTTGCTGGGTCCATCCCTGTGGAAACTGCCTTGTACATTTGAGACTTACAACTCACCTGTTTTCCCAACTGCTTTGAGTTTTTGCAAGGCACACATGGCCTACTCTGCTACTATTTGTGGACAGAAAGTACACCTGCATATATGTTTGCAGAGACACAGGCTCTTTTCAGAAGGATATTCATGAAACTAGAAGCAGTGGCTGACCCTAGGGAGAGAAGCTGGGCATCTGGGAACTCTTGTGAATTTTCCATCATGTGTTCCTTTCCCTGCTGCACAGAAATGAATACACTGAAATGGAAGAAAGAAAAGAAAAAAAAGATGGAGAGAATTATATCATGGACCAATCTTAAATCAATAGTGACTTAATAGGTGAAAACTGAGTCCATGAAGATGACTGTACCTTTTAAGATATCTCAAAGGTCTAAAGGATCACTGAGTATTGATCTCTATATTAAACAAAAAATTTAAAAAATTGAAGACCCATATTTTGAGTCTGTGCTACTGTGTTTATCAGATGGCATGAGTGTTATCATGTTTTCTTATTCACTCGACCAACAGAAATTCATTGTTATTTACTACGTTCCATGCACTGGGCTGGAAGTTTAGGACAGACAAAAGAGAGAACAAAATTTTTAATAAAACAATCTTTATCCTCAAATAGCTTGTAAGATGGGGTAACTCTGACCAAGCAGAGGCTTCATGAAGACTGGGGATGGAGAAGTACATTCTCCCAAAGCCCCAGCCCTCTCCCCTCTGGGTCCCTGCACGTCCTCCTCTACATCCCCAGAGCTCTCCTCCCCACAGCCAGCCTCTTACTGTTTTCCTGTCTCATTCTTCCCAGTTCTCAGTTGAGAAGCTGTTTCTTAGGAGCAGCCTTCCTAACCTCGAAAGTCCAGGGAGACATCTTTTCACGCTCTGCCTGGGGTCCCTGCTTATTCCTATCACAGAACATGACGCTGCTAGTAACACAGCTGGTTTGTGGTTTATTGTGTTAGACCCTGAGCTCTGCTCATTGCCTCATGTCATGACCTGGCACAACTTCTGACCCTTAATATTAACACAATGAAGGTTGTCAGTGGTGGTTATTCAGCTTGGACAAAAGAAATCTTGCAGGACAGAGGGCTCATGTAAGCTCACCTTAAGCTTGTGAAGTCCTTTCACGGGCTTTGTAACAGAGAGCAGAGTCAAAGTGATGGATGGACATTGAAAAAGACAGAGTTTGACTTTGTATCCAGAATGTTGTCATAATCAGAACTATCCAAATATATTGTAGGATATGTGAGAGAAGAAGAAGACCTTCATCACTGGCACTTTTAACATTTTTGTTTATTTTTTATGTTTGGCTGTGGTGGGTTTTGTGGCCAGGTGGGCTTTTCTCCAGTTGAGGTGCCCGCTTCGGAGGCTTCTCTTGTTGTGGAGCTCAGGCTCCAGCACAGGGGCTTCAGGAGTTGCAGAGCAGGGCCTCAGTCGCTCCTTGGCAGGGACCTTCCTGGACCAGGGAGCGAACCTGTGTCTCCTTCACTGGCAGGTTGATTCTTTACCACTGATCCACAAGGGAAGCGCCCATCACAGGTATTTTTAAAGTAAAGCCAAGAAATGGATGGTGCCAAGGGTGTTTTCAGTGTTTGCTGACATCAGAAATACAGATATGGTTGATCAGTTAAATCTATTGGAAAGTTCATGGCAGTTTTTGTTTTTTGATTTTAAAATAAAAAAGTAATACAAGTCCATATAGAAAAATCTGAAAATCATATAACATTAAAAAGAAGAATAGCAACAATTGACAATTTGCTTAACAAGGATAAACTCTCTGAAATTTTGGTTCATCTTTTCCCTGTCTTTGTGTTCTTACAGTCAAGAATGAAATGTAATAATCATTTAAAAATTATCTTGATTTTTTTCATTCAACATTATGTATTTCTCTTATGTCTGTCTCTTATACACATCTCAATGCCACAGGTATATCTGCTGCTGCTGCTGCTGCTAAGTCGCTTCAGTCGTGTCCAACTCTGTGCGACCCCATAAGCGGCAGCCCACCAGGCTCCGCCTTCCCTGGGATTCTCCAGGCAAGAACACTGGAGTGGGTTGCCATTTCCTTCTCCAATGCATGAAAGAGAAAAATGAAAGTGAAGTCGCTCAGTCGTGTCCTACTCTTAGTTTGCCTCATGTCATGACCTGGCACAACTTCTGACCCTTAATATTAACACAATGAAGGTTGTCAGTGGTGGTTATTCAGCTTGGACAAAAGAAATCTTGCAGGACAGAGGGCTCATGTAAGCTCACCTTAAGCTTGTGAAGTCCTTTCACGGGCTTTGTAACAGAGAGCAGAGTCAAAGTGATGGATGGACATTGAAAAAGACAGAGTTTGACTTTGTATCCAGAATGTTGTCATAATCAGAACTATCCAAATATATTGTAGGATATGTGAGAGAAGAAGAAGACCTTCATCACTGGCACTTTTAACATTTTTGTTTATTTTTTATGTTTGGCTGTGGTGGGTTTTGTGGCCAGGTGGGCTTTTCTCCAGTTGAGGTGCCCGCTTCGGAGGCTTCTCTTGTTGTGGAGCTCAGGCTCCAGCACAGGGGCTTCAGGAGTTGCAGAGCAGGGCCTCAGTCGCTCCTTGGCAGGGACCTTCCTGGACCAGGGAGCGAACCTGTGTCTCCTTCACTGGCAGGTTGATTCTTTACCACTGATCCACAAGGGAAGCGCCCATCACAGGTATTTTTAAAGTAAAGCCAAGAAATGGATGGTGCCAAGGGTGTTTTCAGTGTTTGCTGACATCAGAAATACAGATATGGTTGATCAGTTAAATCTATTGGAAAGTTCATGGCAGTTTTTGTTTTTTGATTTTAAAATAAAAAAGTAATACAAGTCCATATAGAAAAATCTGAAAATCATATAACATTAAAAAGAAGAATAGCAACAATTGACAATTTGCTTAACAAGGATAAACTCTCTGAAATTTTGGTTCATCTTTTCCCTGTCTTTGTGTTCTTACAGTCAAGAATGAAATGTAATAATCATTTAAAAATTATCTTGATTTTTTTCATTCAACATTATGTATTTCTCTTATGTCATTACTTTTAGTTACTATTTTCAGTTTTAGCGACTATTACAAAGAACTATATGCTTTGACCCCACTATCCTATTTTTGAATTCTTGGTTAATATCTAATTTTTCCCTAATATAAATAATGCAAAGATAAACAGAATATGCAGATTTCTAATATTTTAAATGAAAGTCATATAAATAATACTTTTAAAATGTTGTGGTCATAATTAGGCAATACAGGGCTTAAAGAAATTATTTTTGAACATTCTTTCTTAAACGTGTTCTGCAGGAGGCTTTGTTGATAAATTTTTGTTAAATTGAAAGGTGACTCTCTCTGACTTTCTCTGATAATTACATGATAAAGAAAATGGAAAAAATCCAAGAAATTATTTGCCTTGAAGTGCAGGGCAGTAATAGTACCTTCTTGTGACCAAAAAGAAAATATAAATAAATAAAAATAAAACCTGTTTTTGTAACGATCGTATGTCCCCCTCTACTGGCCGAAGTGGGTAAATGCCGTTTCTCCAAACACAAGGCTAAAGTTTAATTTATACTAGCGAGTGCTGCCGGAGAAGGCGATGGCACCCCACTCCAGTACTCTTGCCTGGAAAATCTCATGGACAGAGGAGCCTGGTGGGCTGCAGTCCATGGGGTCGCTAAGAGTCGGACACGACTGGGCGACTTCACTTTCACTTTTCACTTTCATGCGTTGGAGAAGGAAATGGCAACCCACTCCAGTGTTCTTGCCTGGAGAATCCCAGGGACGGGGGAGCCTGGTGGGCTGCCGTCTATGGGGTCACACAGAGTCGGACACGACTGAAGCGACTTAGCAGCAGCAGCAGCACATGGAGAAGGCAATGCACCCCACTCCAGTGCTCTTGCCTGGAAAACCCCGTGGACGGAGGAGCCTGGTAGGCTGCAGTCCATGGGGTCGCTAAGAGTCGGACACGACTGAGCGACTTCACTTTTACCTTTCACTTTCATGCATTGGAGAAGGAAATGGCAACCCACTCCTGTGTTCTTGCCTGGAGAATCCCAGGGACGGGGGAGCCTGGTGGGCTGCCGTCTATGGGGTCACACAGAGTCGGACACGACTGAAGCGACTGAGCAGCAGCAGCAGCGAGTACATAGTTCAGTTTCCTCATTTACAAAGGAGCAATCCTAAGAGGGAAGTGACTTGAGCAAGGCTTTACAGACGTTAGGAACGGAGCCGAGAACAGAACTCTGGTTTCTAGATGTTGTGACTGATGCTGCCTGCTGGCCCAGCCCTACTCCAGATGCTGCGACTCTGTCTCGTTTCCTCCTCCTGATGGTGTGTGTGTGTGCGTGTGTGTCGAGCTAGGAGAGTAGGCATTAGAGTCCCTCCTTGTGAGAAATCTGAGCATCGTATAAATATTAATAGCTGCCACCTGCAAATATGCATAGTGCCTAGATACACTCCACCCCCAACTTCTCCCAACTCAATTTCTTCTCCTGATATCGTATAGAGACTGTCATACAATCTGAAAACCAATGTTGCCACAGAGTCTTAGGTCCCTCCCATGGAAAATGACCTGAGCACCAGCCCCAACCCCTCCCCTCACCCCAAGAGGAAGTCTCAGCAGGGCTCTTGATGCCTCTTTCTCACGTGGGGTGCAGGGGCTCCTGAGAAGTGGGGTCTTACAAAATGAGCCATGCATTCATTTCTCATTGTTGTTGCTGCTCAGTCGCTCAGTCAGTTTTGACTCTTTGCAGTCCCATGAGTAGCAGCACGCCAGGCTTCCCAGTCCTTCACTGTCTCCTTGAGTTTGCTCAAATTCATGTCCACTGAGTTGGTGATGACATCCAACCATCTCATCCTCTGTCTCCCCCGTCTCCTCTTGCCCTCAATTTTCCCTGCATCTGGGTCTTCTTAAATTAAAAAAAAAAAAAATGGCTGCACTGGGTCTTCATGGCAGCCCACAGGCTCAGTTGCCCTGCAGCATGTGGGATCTTAGTTCCCTGGCCAGGAATGGAACCCACATCCCCTGTACTGGAAGGTGGATTCCTAACCACTGGACCACCAGAGAAGTCCTATCTTAATACCTTTAAACTTTGAAAACCTCATGTAACTTCTGGCAAGATAAGATTCTATAGGACCAGGATCCCACTTCAATAATCTTATTCTTCACAAAGATCATTTCTATTGGGTATTAATAAGTCATAATGGGAGACTTTCCCAGGCCACAGTTTCCCAGGGATCAGCAGGACTGAGGTTCATTTTGGAGGATTAGGGACTCAGGTTCCTACCCTTAGTTCCAGGTGGACCCTTTGCCTGATCATAAGCACACTCTGTGTTTAGTGAAGCTTTCATATATGCAAGCTCACTGGGCCAAGGAACAAAGAAAGAGACTCGATGAGAGATTCCACACACAACAACATTTAAAGAGAAGGCAGAAAAAAAAAATTTAGTAAAAGAAAGACCCATCAGAAAGGAAGGAGGAGAGTTAAGAGAGAAGAGACTCACACAAAGAAAAAGGGAAGCATTGTAACATGAACAACAGTGTTTGATGCTGCAGGTGGAGCAGGTATGAGAAGGGTTAAGACGCTGGATTTGGCGATTGCACAGCCATTGAGGATTCGCCATGGTGCTTTTGCAGTTTCAGTGAAGGGGCAAGGGCGGCAGTCAGTAGTGGACTGAGGAATGAGAGGATGCGAGGAAGTGGAGGCAGGGAGTGCAGGCAACTCTTTCAAAGAGTTGCTCTTTTTTTTTTCCCCCAGTATGGCATGCTGCTGCTGCTGCTGCTGCTGCTAAGTCACTTCAGTCGTGTGCGACCCCATAGACTGCAGCCCACCAGGTTCCCCCATCCCTGGGATTCTCTAGGCAAGAATACTGGAATGGGGTGCCATTTCCTTCTCCAATGCATGAAAGTGAAAAGTGCAAGTGAAGTCGCTCAGTCATTAGCGACCCCATGGACTGCAGCCTACCAGGCTCCTCCAGCCACGGGATTTTCCAGGCAAGAGTACTGGAGTGGGGTGCCACTGCCTTCTCCATAGCGGTAAAGAATTCACCTGCCAATGCATGAGCTGTAGGAGATGTGGGTCCAGTCCCTGGGTTGGGAAGATCCTCTGGAGAAGGAAATGGAAACCCACTCCAGTTTACTTGCCTGGGAATTCCCATGGACAGAGGAGCCTGGTGGGCAACAGCCTGTGGGGTCACAAGAGCCAGACAGGACTTAGTGACTAAACCACTACCGCCATACTCTTCTCCATGGTGACTGCACCAATTTACATTCCCATCAGCAGAGTAGGCAGGTTCCCTTTTCTCCACAGCCTCTCCAGGGTCTGTTGTTTGTAGATATTTGGATAATGGCCATTCTGACGTCTGAGGTGATACCTCATTGTAGTTTTTATTTGCATTTCTCGATAATTAGTGTCGTTAAGTAATGCTCTTAATTTAGAAAAGTGAGAGAAAGAAAGAAAAGAGTGATAGCCACAGGGAATAACAAATCCAAGGAAAACAAGCTGATATTTGTGCAGCTTTGTTAGCTTAGGAGGAGAGGTCAGTGAGGGGAAGGTTGAAGATGCTGCAAAAAAGGGGGACAATGAATAGGGGTGATCTGGAGGAGCAATGGGGGCGGGACGGGCTACTTCTGAGATGAGAGAATGCTGGGAGCACTTCCTCTTCCCTTAGAATCTTCCATCCTCTCCTTCTTCTCGCAGAACCCCTGGCAGCAGGATGTGTGAGTTAGTCACTCAGTCGTGTGCAACTCTTTGTGACCCCATGGACTGTAGCCTGCCAGGCTTCTCTGTCCTTGGAATTCTCTAGGCAAGAATACTGGAGTGGGTTGCCATTTCCTTCTCCAGAGGATCTTCCCGACCCAGAAATTGAACCCTGGTTTCCTGCATTGCAGGTGGATTCTTTGCCATCTAAGCCATCAGGGAAGCCTGTGTAGGTGAGGAATCAGAGGCTTGAAGGCAGAAAGCCATAAGTCATGTGGTCCCTGGCATTAGTCATGCTATGCCCATGGGTGGGGAAATTAAACCATTTCAAAGAGTTCCTGAACTCTATTCTTTCTATATCTTCACTTCTCTGTTTATATCATTAGTATGGAACAACGTCTTTAATCTCTCTATCCTCCAGGGGTCATTCAAATAGAATTATGGTCAAGAAACGGGAAAAGTTGGAAAAGACCAACTCTGGGGGTTATACAGATCTCCTCAACACCAAAATCATGTCTGCAGGTTTTCCCTTCATTCTCAGTTGTTTTTGAGGGAAGATACTGACTCATCCTGCCATTTCCTATCAGGGTGCTGTTTTAAGGATTTACAAAGAAAACTTCAGGCAATCAGTGCTAGATTCCTGGGATGGGAACCGGGATAGAGATTCTGGATTCAGGATTCAGAACATGCAGGAGTCAAGAGTGAGTCTGAGAGGGGCTGTGCATGTGGGAAGAAAGAACTTAGACCTCAGACCTACATCCACAGCCTTAGAAGCCTGAGGGTGGGGACCACTGATCCAAGGCCCATGGGGACTGGAATTGGTTCTCATTAGGAAGTTCATTTCATCAGTGGATACAACTGCCTGTCCTGAACATTGTGACCCATGTTCACTGAAGTGCCCACATGGTCCCCAAAACAGTGGTTTTCTGGTCCCTCAGTGGAGGTTTGATAGACCTCTCTGGATGAAGTAGTCTTCACCTAAAGCTGCATGGGACCCTGAAAGTGAGACCCCATTCAGAAAGCAGATGGGTTGGTGATCCATAGGGTAAAATAACAGATAGGCACTGGAATTCCTGAAGAGTTTATACCAAGTATACTGACATCTTCTGGGGCTTCCCAAGTAGTGCTAATGTTAACCCACTTGCCAATGCAGGAGATGTCAGAGATCCAGGTTCAATCCTTGGGTCAGGAAGATCCCCTGGAGGAGGACACGGCAACTCACTTCAGTATTCTTGCCTGGAGAACCCTATGGACAGAGGACCCTGGCAGGTCGCACACAGTACGACACACTGAAGCTATTTAGCATGCACACACTGACATCTTCTAAGCTTCAAGAGCTTCTCACTTAGAGTCAGTCTACTCTTCATCTGTTGAAATCTAATATCTTGTGGGATTCTAGGCTGGCAAAGAGGAAAACTATCACAGGAGAGCTGGTTCTTATCTTTTTCTCCAGGTGTGGTTACATCAAAGGATAAAAAAGTTCCATCTTAAATATTTGGGCTTTTCTTTTTTTTACAAGTGTTCCAGCCCCCATCCCAGATCAGAAGCCCCACAACCTCGTAGGACTACTTTATTCCTTTCCTTGGTATCCCCTTTTTGCATCTCCTCACTCCCTCGGTTATACCAGCATCCCACTTGCCCAGTCTCTTTCTATAGGTCCCAGGCACACTCCCCAGGTTCTGAGTAACTTCTTACCAGCATGCTAGAGCAGACTCAAGTACAGCTCCTCCGGAGTCTGGCTTTCTGGAGAGCAGGCAGTGGGGAGGTGGTGTGGAGGAAACCCTCTCTCTTTTCTATTTATTTAATTTTGGTTGTGCTGGGTCTTTGTTGCTGTGGGTGGGCTTTCTCTAACTGTGGCTAGCAGGGGCTACTCTTCCTTGCTGTGGGAGGGCTTCTCACTGCAGTGGCTTCTCCTGCTGCGGAGCACAGGCTCTAGGTGTACCGGCTTCAATAGTTGCAGCACGAGGGCTCCGTAGCTGTGGCTTGGGGGCTCTAGAGCACGAGCTTCGGTAGTTGTGACACATGGGCTTAGTTTCCGTGTGGCATGTGGAATGTTCCCAGACCAGGGATGGAACCCATGTCCCCTGCATTAGCATGCAGATTCTTATCCACTGTACCACCAGGGAAGTTCCAAAATCCTCTCTCCTGAGTGAACGTGCATTCCCCAAGCATGCGCCCTGCTGGCTGTGCACCACGAATGCCACTTTTCTCTTTTAATGTTTAGCAGTGAGTGTGGACATCATCCTGACCTAGACGCCCAGATACCAGCATCTCCAGGACAAAGAGTCACAATTTCCTATCAAGCCAGTGTTGATGTACACAGAGAAATATCTGGACCTGAAGAAAACTTGGACAAAGGTTTGAGCTTAAAATATCTCAGTTTTGAGCCTCAAATATCTCACTCTCTACCTTGGCCCCCAGTGTCCCAACCCAACACGGCAGAAGGGGAAGTGACACTCACTATGTGTTTAGCATCAGCACCTTGGAGCCCAGGTACTCTGGGGAGTATTACTGCATGTATGACTGCTGTGGTTGTTAAGCTGCTATGTCTCATTCTTTGTGACCTCATGGACTGTAGCATGTCAGGCTCCTCTTCCTCCACAATTTCCCCAAATAGTTTGCTCAGGTTCATGTCCACTGAGTCAGTGATGCTATCCAGCTGCCTCATCCTCTGTTGCCCCTTTCTCCTTTTCCCATCATCAAGATCTTTTCCAGTGAGTCAGCTTTTCACATCAGGTGGTACGGCATGGCTTATAGCTTCATTGAGTTACTCAAGCCCTTTTGCCATGACAAGGCTGTCTTCCATGAAGGGGGCATGCTTGACTACAGATGGCCACACCACGGTGGTACAATCTGTGCAAAAAAATTCCTACTGTCTTAGGGTCTGGATTTCTAGGGAAACTGCTTGTCAGCAGGCAGCTCACTGCTCATGCTCCTTCCCATTTCCTTAGAGCATCACGTGTGTGCTAAACTGATTCAGTTGTGTCTGACTCTTTGCGACCCCATGGACTGTAGCCCACCAGGCTCCTCTGTCCATGGGATTCTCTTTAGGTCAACGGTTGTCATGCCCCACTCCAGGGAATCTTCCCAACTCAGGGACCAAATCTGCATCTCTTACGTCTCTTATGTCTTCATCTCTCAGGGGCCAAGGTAGAGATGTGAGATATAAGAGGCACCACATTCTGTTTGTCAAGGTAAGACCCCAAACCCATCACCACACAATGAATTAGACTGCAGCCCCAGTGGGAGCAACATATTTTCTGATTTACCATAATTGTTTTACAAGTTTAGTTACAAGTTTAACAACAACAAAGTTAAGAATGGCTGCAATATTGAATGCTGATTATGTGCCATGAAATCAAGCTAAGTCTTGGTACAAGAAGTGTATTTTATTCCCATCTTCCAGCTGAAAACCCAGAGGCAGGAAGAGGTTATGAAATGTGTGTAAGATCACCCAGATAGCAAGGGGGATTCTAGTCAGGAAATCTGATTAATAGAAGGAGGTGATTACATAGTAGAACAGCACACAGCAAAAACTTCTGCAAGAGGCAAGGACACTGGTGTCACCTAGTCACCTGACTTCGTGTGCCGCTTGCTGAAGACAGGGTTTTGGTTCTCTGAATACCATTTGATAGTTCTAAAGTGAATCAATGTGATTAACAAAGATGGGATTTTTAAAATTTCTATTTTAATTGGAGTATAATTGCTTTATAATATTGTATTCATTTCTGCAGTACAACAACATGAATCAGGTATAAGTATACATATAATGCCTCCTTCTCGAGCTTCTCTCCCAACCCCACCCCCATCCCACCCCTGTAGTCATCACAGAGCCCTGAGCGGAGCTCCCTGTGCAGGACAGCAGCTTCCCGCCAGCTGTCTACTTTACATGGTTTTGTATTTGTGAGTGCCACTGTCTTAATTT
Source organism: Cephalophus harveyi (assembly GCA_006410635.1). Lineage (NCBI taxonomy): Eukaryota > Metazoa > Chordata > Mammalia > Artiodactyla > Bovidae > Cephalophus > Cephalophus harveyi. The sequence continues at coordinate 49,566 of SJYT01050971.1, read as the reverse complement.
GTCCCACCCAGTCCTTTCCCGGCTGCGTCACACGTCCATTTTCTACGTCTGTGTCTCTCTTCCTGCCCTGCAAATAGATTCATCAGTACCATTTTCTAGATTCCACATATATGTGTTAATATACAATATTTTTTTCTCTGACTTAATAACTCACTCTTTATGACAGATTCTGTGTTCATCCAAAACACTACAAATGACCCAGTTCTAGAGTCATTAATTGCCAGATATGCAAGCCATCTCTCAATCAAGGATAGTCATCTTTTAATTCACCATATTTCCTGAAGCATGAAACCACATAAACACACAAGGTTAGTGATGAGGATAAATGCCCTTGACTGTACACACACACACACACATATATATGTCCCACACCCAGTTGTAGCAGGGCATTTTTAATGTATTCAACCTGTGTTTCTAGTGTAGCTCAATATATACTTCTATAAACTTTGGCTTTAACATTCTATACTTTTCCTGGAAAAAAAGAAAAGCTCTTCTTGTCTCTGGGATAAAGGAAGTGTTGGGACAGAGCACGCAGTATGGAGGCCACAGGGCTCAGCTGGAGACGACAGGGTGTGATGGAGATGCTCAGTACCTGGATGCTTCTGACCAGTCACGACACACACGTTTTATTGTTCTTCTACCTCATTGCGTCTCTGACTGGTTGTGATGACAATTTCTCTCACCAAGAATATCAGGGAAGCGAAACAAAGAGAAGCCTCTGTGGCTACAGTAATATCCACCGGCACCAAATAAAAGGAGCCTGTATAATTCTTTTGAGTGTCCTACTTGACAGACCCTGTCTTAGAAGGAGAGAGAGCAAGAAAAGCATGTCACGGATCTTGAAGAGGTCAAAAGAACCCTGCATTCACAGGACAGTGGACCGACTGTGTCATGTGATCCCCAGGGAGAAGGAATTCTCTGAGGCAAGTGTGTGCTGCCCTGCTGGCGGACCCGGGCACTTCCTGCCCCTGAGCCGTTACTGAGCTCAGCAAGCCCTGCAGCCTCGCCCAGCCCCGCCCCACCCCTGCTCATTGCATGTTCCCAGAGCTCAGCCCACTGCTCTGGACACTTCCTCCTAGGCTGGTCACAGCCTGGGCAGGTCAGTCCCGGGCAGGACGCAGAGTGAACGTGAGACCCCTGGGGAGCTCCTCGGTCTCCTGCTGCTCTGGCTCCCGGGTAAGGAGGAAGAACACTGGGGGTCTGTTCAGCCCAGTGTGGTCAGTACCGCCTGGCCCTTCAGGGAAGTCCTCTTGTGACCTGATTAATCCTGTGGATTAATATTAATATTTTTATGTTTCCAATCTCAGGTGCCAGTTGTGACCTCCAGATGACTCAGTCTCCATCCTCCCTGTCTGCACCTCTAGGCAGGGTCTCCATCACTTGCCAGGCCAGTCAGAGCATTAGCAAGTACTTAGCCTGGTGTCAACAAAAACCAGGGAAAGCTCCTAAGCTCCTGATCTATCATGCATCCAGATTGCACACAGGGGTCCCATCCCGGTTCAGTGGTAGTGGATCTGGGACAGATTACACCCTTACCATCAGCAAGCTGGAGGCTGACGATGTTGCAACTTATTACTGTCAGCAATATCATAGTACACCGCCCACAGTGTTACAGACCAGAACATAAACCACCCAGGGGAGCAGATGTGTGAGGCTGGGCTGCCCCAGTTGCTCTGGGTACCTCCATCTGCTGAAAACACTTCTCAAATGCACCCAGCTTTGAAGATCAATGGAAGATTTTGTAGCAGGGCTGGGAAACCTCCTCAGCACCCTAAATCTCTCTCTCTCTCTCTCAGCCCCAGCAGTAAACACTTGAAAAAGTCTCTGACTTAAAGTCAGAGATGGTTACACCTGCTTTTTGTGAGATGTGACATCAGGGTTCATACCTATGGGGTGAAGTTACACTAGATAGTCCAAGAAAGAATTTTTTTGGTAAACATTATTTTTTAAGAGATATTTTAGGTTCTAATCAGTTCAGTTCAGTCACTCAGTCGTGTCCAACTCTTTGCAACCTCATTGACTACAGCACTCCAGGCCTCCCTGTCCATCACTAACTCCCGGAGTTTACTCAAACTCATGTCCACTGAGTCGGTGATACCATCTCACCATCTCATCCTGTGTCATCCCCTTCTCCTCCCGCCTTCAATCTTTCCCAGCGTCAGGGTCTTTACAAATAAGTCAGTTCTTCGCATCAGGTGGCCAAAGTATTGGAGCTTCAGCTTCAACATCAGTCCTTCCAAGAATATTTCCTTTAGGATAGACTGGTTGGATCTCCTTGCAGTCCAAGGGACTCTCAAGAGTCTTCTCCAACATCACAGTTCAAAAGCATCAATTCTTCGGCATTCAGCTTTCTTTATAGTCCAACTCTCACATCCATACATGACTACTCAAAAACCATAGCCTTGACTAGACGGATCTTTGTTGGCAATGTCTCTGCTTTATAATATGTTGTCTAGGTTGGTCATAACTTTCTTTCCAAAGAGCAAGTGTCTTTTAATTTCATGGCTGCAGTCACCATCTGCAGTGATTTTTGGAGCCCCCCAAAATAAAATCAGCCACTGTTTCCACTGTTTCCCCATCTGTTTCCCATGAAGTGATGGGACTGGATGCCATGATCTTCATTTTCTGAATGTTGAGCTTTAAGCCAACTTTTTCACTCTCCTCTTTCACCTTCATCAGGAGGCTCTTTAGCTCTTCCTCACTTTCTCCCATAAGGGTGGTGTCATCTACATATCTGAGGTTATTGATATTTCTCCCAGCAATCTTGATTCTAGTTTGCGTTTCATCCAGCCCAGTGTTTCCCATGATGTACTCTGCATATAAGTTGAATAAGCAGGGTGACAATATACAGCCTTGATGGTGCCTATAAAAATTGGCAAATGTACAAACATTTCCCATAAATACTCTGCTCCACACATGCACATCTCCGATTTTATCCATTCAATCCTCCCGTACCCACCCACAGTGGTACATTTCATAATATTGATGAATGTACATTGGCATATCATTGTCACCCAAATTTCATAGTTTATGTTCACTGTTGGGGTCATATATTCTATGATTTTGGACAAATGTATAATGACATGTGTCTACCATCATGGTATCATCAGACTAGTTTCACTGCCCTCAAGTTTCTCTATTCTCCACCTGTTATCTTTCTCCACAGCTTCTGATAACCACAAATCTTTTCACTGTCTCCATAGTTTTGCCTTTTCCAGAATGCCATGTACATGAAATCATCCAATACATAGTCGGCTTTCAGATGGCTTCCTTCACATAGTAATATGAATTTAAGTTTTCTCCGTGTCTTTTCATGGCTGTTAAACCATTACTTTTTAGTGCCAAATAATATTTCATGGTCTTTACGTAAGACCAGTTTATTCGTAAACCTACTAAAGGATATCTTTGTTGTTTTCAAAATTTGACAATTATGCTTCCCTGGTGGCTCAGATAGATGGTAAAGCGTCTGCCTGCAGTGTGGGAGACCTGGATTCGATCCCTGGGTCAGAAAGATCCCCTGGAGAAGGAAATGGCAATCCACCCCGGTATGCTTGTTTGGAAAATTCCATGGATGGAGAAGCCTGGTAAGCTAGATTCCATGGGATCGTAAAGAGTCAGACATGAGTGAGCAGCTTCCCATTTATGAATAGGCCATTGTAAACATTGTGTCACTTACTGTAGATATTGTAAGTCTGTAAATCTAGTAAGTATTAATTTTTTACTTCATTTTCTTCTTTTAGATTCTTTTGAGTATTATAAGTCACGTGACTTTCCACATACAATTCTAGAGCTAACTTTTAAACTAATCCTTGGTTACTTTAATTGAATTGCTCTGTTTCTATACACCAATTTTTTGGGAAAAAAATGATATTGAGTCTTCTACTCTATGAACATGGAAGCATTTCCATTTACTTAAATCTTCTTTAATCCAGAATAGATATTTATATATTGACACTGCATCCAGAGACTTGGTTACATTGTCATTTATAGTGATGACCGAGGATGAGATGGCTGGATGGCATCACTGACTTGATGGACGTGAGTCTGAGTGAACTCCGGGAGTTGGTGATGGACAGGGAGGCCTGGCGTGCTGTGATTCATGGGGTTACAAAGAGTCAGACACGACTGAGCGACTGAACTGAACTGAACTGAACAATTTATGTCCATATTTTGTTATCATAAGATTGTTGTCTTCTTTCTTTCCAAACTTTTGCCTTTTATTTTGCTGTCTACCTTATTTTATCTGCTAGGAAAATTCAGGTATAATTTTGAACATAAGTGGTGAGAGTAAGGACCTCCCAGGTAGCTCAGTTGTAAAGAATCTGCCTGCCAATGCAGGAGACGTGGGTTTAATCCCTGGGTTGCGAAGATCCCCTAGAGGAGGAAATGGCAACCCACTCCAGTATTCTTGCCTGGGAAATGCCATGGACAGAGGAGCCTGGTGGGCTACAGTCCATGGGGTCATGAAAGAGTCAGACACAACAAAGCACACAGCACGGGTGAGAGTGTCCAATCTGAAGGGTTAAGTTTTCAATATTTTATCACTGAGTGTAATGTTTGCTATAGGATCATTGTAGAAACTTTATCAGATTAATGGAATTTTTCATTGTTCCTTGTTTGTTGGTTGTATCATGAAGGACTACTGACTTTTCTTCAGATGATTTTTTTCTGGGTTTGTTGAGATGGCATGACATATAATGTTGTGGATAAGTTTAGGTTCTGCAATGCAGTGATTTTAAACATATATGCATTTGAAAACGATGACCACAATGAATTTAGTAAATGCATCCATCACATCCTATAATTACTGGCTATTTGTATTGATGAGAATGTGAAAGACCTGCTCAGCATCCCTGAACCTGGTATGCTGGGCCCAAGTGGATGTCACTTTTCACTGATTCTAACCATGCTAAGGTGGCTTCTGAGCCCTTGAGGATGATTGCTAAGCATCAGATAAAAGATAAATCTGAAATATAAAACTATGATCAAGTTTCATTTCAACATGGTCTGACTGTGGACCAAAGGAGACTTCTAGGCACACTGGGGGAGAAAGATAGAAATGGGGCCCCGGCTTCTATTCTATTTCCAGTAGGATTATGCCAGATAGCATCAGGCTGAGTCTAGGGAACAGGTGAGACAGAAGAATACAGGAATGAAATTCTGTATGTGACCACATACAGAAATTCCTGTGTGACCACAGGAAAAAAATTCTTTCTTCAGGCTGATAGCCTCTTCTGACATGACCACTTGGGGGTGGACTGCTTAAGTGTAGAGATGAGGAAGCACATGGTTTCTGCATCTGGAAGCCTACTCCCCCATTCCAGCTGCCTTGCATTTTCCTCCCACCCTATTGCCCAGACCCCATATCTATGCCTGAGTCAGTGCTCTGAGATGATCTGCATCTGATTAGATCATGGAAGCCCCAGCTCAGCTTCTCTTCCTCCTGTTACTGCGGCTCTCAGGTGAGAGACCTGAAGACAATTCTGCAGGTACCTGAAAACTTTGTCCATGTTGTTTAATCCTCCTGGGAGCTTTACTGCACAAGTACAAGAATTAAAGTTTGATGTAGATCAATGAGGAGCTTCCCCGGTGGCTCGGTAGTGAAGAATCCACCTGCAGTACAGGAGACTGAGGTTTGATCCCTGGGTTTGGAAGATCCCCTAGAGGAGGAAATGGCAACCCACTCCAGTATTCTTACCTGGAGAATCCCATATATAGGGGAGCCTATAGCGACAGTCCACAGTGTCACAAAGAGCTGGACACAACCAAAACAACCGAGCACACACACGTGTAGATCAATGATCCTGAATCTGCTGGAAGGACATTAGATACGATCTAGATTCTAAGGTGAGTCTCCGTTTTGTTTTCCCAATTTCAGATACCATGGGAGAAATTATGTTGAAGCAGTCTCCAGCCTTCCTGTTTTTGACTCCAGGGGAGATAGCCACCCTCACCTGCAGGGCCAGTCAAAGTATTAGTAGCTACTTAGACTGGTACCAGCAGAGGCCTGGGCAGGCCCCCAGACTCTTCATCTATGCTGCCTCCAGCAGGGCCTCTGGCATCCCAGCCCAGTTCAGTGACAGTTGGGTCAGGGACAGACTTTACTCTCACCATCAGCAGCCTGGAGCCTGAAGATGTTGCAGTTCATTCCTAGTGCCAGCATAATAGCAGGAATCCAGTGATTCAACATGATACAAAAACCTCTGTGAGACCTTCCAGTGTTTAAGTGACATACCAGCTGCTTCCCTTATAGGCAGCTGCTGTGGTGACTGCTCAGTTTCCACATCTCTACTTCTATTTGGAAATCCTTAAGTTCTGAATAGTTACTTATTGACAAGGTTTGGACTCAGATTCCTTGATTGTTCTTCAGACAAGATGCACCACCTGAGTCAGGTACAACGTCGTCAAGAACAGCATAAGATCAGACCCTCACGAGTGGATGCTTCTCAAGTCCCTGGCATGTGCAGAGGGCAGCAACCACAAGTGAGAGCAAAGAATGGACAGGGAGAGGTAAAACTAGCATAACTCACAGGTAAGACTGTGCAAAGAAAATTCAAAGTAAGCTACGGAGAAACTATTACAATTAATAAAAGAATTAGAAGATCAAAATTATTCAAAGTCTGTGCTGGTGGTTTAGTTGCTAAGTTGTATCCGATTCTTGCAACCTTATGGACTATAGCCCACCAGGCAACTTCTTTACCACCGAGCTGGAGAAGCCCCATATTCAAAGTCAGTCCACAAAAATAAATTTAATTTCTATATAACTGGTACAAATTTTGGAAAATTATGATAAAATACTTCACTTACAGTGGTGGATATTCACTGAATATTTAAGGAAGTATACTGAAAGTTCCAGAATATTATTCAAAGAAAATGTAAGTAAATGGAAGATCAGAATATATTCAAGGATTGAAAGTCACAGTATTTTCAAGATGCCAATTATTTTCAAATTGATATATTTGTTAAATATAATCCAAAACAAAATTCCAACTATATTTTAAACAGTTTTAAGCTGAGTCTAAATTTTATGTGGAAATATCAAGGGCTTAGAACAACTATGTAAAGTTACAGAAAAACTCAATTAAAGACTTTCATTTCTGGATACTGGGGGTGTAGTAGAGGTGAGAGTTCATGCAAATTGTCCAGTGGAACAGAAGAGAGCATTTGGAGAGGGACCAGTGCATATGTTGAAAGTTTCTAGTGAGAAAGGTGAACTTGCAATGTGGAGTAGAAAGAGCCTCTTTTCAAGAGGCAGAACCTAGTAAATCATATGCAAGTGGCCAAAATGGATACAAAAAAGTGCTGAACATCAGTAATCATCAGAGAACTACAAATGAGAATAACAAATATCACCACCAAATATTCAGCAGGATGACTAAAACTGAAAAGATGAACAACACTAAGTAGAGGGAAGGGAATGAAGCAACTAGAAGGCTTGCACATTGTGTTTGGGAATGCAGGGTGATAAAACAATTTGGAGAACTGATTCTGAACACAGACATCCCCTGTGGTTCAACGTTTCCACTTAGAAGCATATACAGGTGTGCCCTGAAAGAAATGCACAATGATACCCATGGCATTATTTGTGATAGTCCAAACTTTAACTGTGTGGATCACAACAAACTGTGGAAAATTCTTAAAGAGATGGGAATATCAGACCACCTGACCTGCCTCCTGAGAAATCTGTATGTAGGTCAAGAAGCAACAGTTAGAACTGGACATGGAAAAACAGACTGGTTCCAAATAGGTAAAGGAGTACGTCAAGGCTGTACACCGTCAAGGCTGTACACCGTCACCCTGTTTATTTAACTTATATGCAGAGTACATCATTAAATGCTGGGCTGGATGAAGCACAAGCTGGAATCAAGATAGCCAGGAGAAACATCAATAACCTCAGATATGCAATACCACCCTTATGGCAGAAAGTGAAGAAGAACTAAAGAGCCTTTGATGAAACTGAAAGAGAAGAGTGAAAAAGTTGGCTTAAAATTCAACATTCAGAAAACTAAGATCATGGCATCTAGTCCCATCACTTCATGGCAAATAGATGGAGAAACAATGGAAACAGTGAGAGATTTTATTTTGGGGGGCTCCAAAATCACTGCAAATGGTGACTGCAGCCATGAAATTAAAAGACTCTTGCTCCAGGGAAGAAAAGCTATGACCAACCTGCTGCTACTGCTGCTAAGTCGCTTTGGTCTTGTCCGACTCTGTGCGACCCTATAGACAGCAGCCCACCAGGCTCCGCCATCCCTGGGATTCTCCAAGTAAGAACACCGGAGTGGGTGGCCATTTCCTTCTCCAATGCATGCAAGTGAAAAGTGAAAGTGAAGTCTCTCAGTCGTTAGTGACCCCATGGACTGCAGCCTACCAGGCTCCTCCAGCCATGGGATTTTCCAGGCAAGAGTACTGGAGTCGGGTGCCACTGCCTTCTCCGACCTAGACAGCATATTAAAAAGCAGAGACATTACTTTACCAGAGCTATCCCTGGTGGCTCAGAGGGTAAAGCGTCTGTCTGCAATGTGGGAGAGCCAGGTTTAATCCCTGGGTTGGGAAGATCCCTTGGAGAGGGAAAGGGCAACCCACTCCAGTACTCTTGCCTGGAAAATCCCATGGACAGAGAAGCATGGTAGGCTACAGTCCATGGGGTTACAAAAAATCAGACACAACTAAGCTACTTCACTTTCACTTTACCAACAAAGGTCTGTCTAGTCAAAGCTATGGTTTTTCCAGTAGTCATATACGGATGTGAGTGTTGGACTATAAAGAAAGCTGAGTACTGAAGAACTGATGCTTTTGAACTGTTGGAGAAGACTCTTGGGAGTCCATTGGACTGCAAGGAGATCCAACCAGTCAGTCCTAAAGGAAATCAGTCCTGAATATTCATTGGAAGTACTGATGCTGAAGCTGAAACTCTAATACTTTGGCCACCTGATGTGAAGAACTGACTCATTAGAAAAGACCCTGATGCTGGGGAAGATTGAAGGCAGGAGGAGAAAGGAACGACAGAGGATGAGATGGTTGGGTGGCATCATCAACTTGATGGACATGAGTTTGAGTCCATCAGCTCAAGTGTCTGGATTAGGATGGTGAGGGATAGGGCAGCCTGGCATGCTACTCTCCATGGGGTCACGAGAGTCAGACACAACTGAGCCACTGAACCGAACGGAGACAAGGGCCACTTTAAATACAAATGGATGTAAAATGATTAAATAAAATGTTATATATCCATACAATTAAATTATATGCTTGAAGGAAATATATAAACTGCCACAACATCAAAGAACCTGGATGCATCTCACAAGTATAATAAGAAGATGTAAGTTAAAATCGATCATTATCTAGGAGTCTCATATCACAAACACCAAAGATTAGCCAAACTAATCAATGATGTTAAAAGATAGGTGGATGGTGTGGACTAAAAAATATAGTCACAACCTGGAAGTAGAGAGCTATTTCAGTTGATGGGAATGTTTAGGAGACTGAGCCTAGGAGACAGCATCTCAGAAGCTCTGAGAAAACTGCTCCAAGGAGACAGGAGGGGAAGTCTGGCTATATATGTTCGCAATAAAGGGAGCAGAGGGTCTGAAAATCAAAGATAAGGTATCAAGTTAAGGAATTTAGCATTCTATGTATGGGAAGATGCAAGCCTTTGGGTTCGCTGAATTCATTCCTTTCACATGCACCTGGGGCTATCTGGGGCCAACGCTGTTTCCCTGTTCACCTTGCTTCTTGCGTTCCCCCAGCTCCTCAGCAATCACTGTGGGGGGTGGCAGCACCACTGGGCCATAGTCTGGGGAGCTTGCCTTCACATTTGGAGGCCAGAAATTGACCTGATGGCTACTATGGCAGGAGACATTTTCATTTCACAATGGTGACTGCATTCAAGGAATTTAGAGAGAGCTATCATATTTGCAATATTAGGTCTTCCAATTCATGCACATGGTATCACTTTACATTTATTGAATTTTTCTTATTTTCTTTCAGTTGCCTTATATGTATCCCTCTAGTTTCCTTGAACTTATTTTTCAATACCTCTTATTTTGACATAATGTCAAACTGAAAGAAAAAGCATCAAAATATTATAAGAACATTTTAATAATTTTATTCAGATTTATTGAGCAGTAATAAACCACTTTCTATTCCTGCCTTGTTTATTAGTTTACATTCTAGCTATTGAGTTTTTTTAAGATGTCACCCAAAGCCTTACATGCAGATGAAAACGGCAATCATTGCACTATTACCACTAAGGTGGTAGGTGTTTACTTAGCTCGCCAAGGTTACTGTTTGATGTTTCTTACATGGATGCAGTCAGATGGTGGCTGGGCCTGGCATCATCTCCAAGGTAGCATGGTGGATGCTGGCTGACTGGTCATCTAAGGCAGTTAGCCTATGTATGTGACTGTTTGGCTCTGTTATATCATCGCCAAGTGTACTGGCAGAAGTTATACTGCCTCTATGATCTCTTACAACCTCAGAGGATGGATCATGTTACTTCCACCACAAACCCCTGGTCCATCCAGATTCCAAGGGAGAAAACCTATGCTAATAGGTTCAATAGGCGGTGTTGATGGCACACTATTAGAATAAGTTGTAGCATGGGAGATTTTATTATAACATCTTGGGGTACAGTCCACAACAACTTACTCTCTTGCCAAAACAGCCCATATTACTTCCACATGCCCAGCGCACGAATTCTCACCCCCAACACCCACAAGTATTTTTCCATGATGGCAGCAAGTCAAATCGAAAATATCATCACTGAAGTCCGGTCCTGTGGGGATGAATCTCTCTGCACATACTCTCTGAAGAGTGTTCCTTCCAAGTGTTCCTCAAGACGTGTGATCAATAGTGAGACAGGAAAAGACTACAGACCCCCTGGGGACACTGCTATAGATACGCCCAGGGACACAGAAGGCACCCAGCAGTCAGCATTCCATGTGCTACAGAGCAACAGAGCGAATCTGTGACTGAAACAAGAAAGAAGACCGGCTTTGCTTATGTTTATTCCTGTAGTTAGGCTCCCCAGGTGGCACTAGTGGCAAAGAACTTGCCCGCCGATGCTGAAGACATAAGAGAGGCAGGTTTGATCCCCAGAGGAGGACATGGCAACCCCCTCCAGTATTCATGCCTGGAGAACCCCATGGACAGAGGAGCTTGGCAGGCTATAGTTCATAGGGTCACAAAGAGTTAGCCATGACTAAAGCAACTTAGTTAGAAGTAAGGAAGTAAGAAGTTAGGAAGCAACAGTTAGAACTGGACATGGAACAACAGACTGGTTCCAAATAGGAAAAGGAGTACGTCAAGGCTGTATATTGTCACCCTGCTTATTTAACTTCTATGCAGAGTACATCATGAGAAACGCTGGTGTGAGATGAGTGCAATTGTGCGGTAGTTGGAGCATTCTCTGGCATTGCCTTTCTTTGGAATTGGAATGAAAACTGACCTTTTCCAGTCCTGTGGCCACTGCTGAGTGTTCCAAATTTGCTGGCAGATTGAGTGCAGCACTTTCACAGCATCATCTTTCAGGATTTGAAACAGTTCAACTGGAATTCCATCACCTCCACTAGCTTTGTTCATAGTGATGCTTTCTAAGACCCACTTGACTTCACATTCTAAGATGTCTGGCTCTAGATTAGGGATCACATCATCATGATTATCTGGGTCATGAAGATCTTTTTTGTACAGTTCTTCCGTGTATTCTTGCTACCTCTTCTTAATATCTTCTGCTTCTGTTAGGTCCATACCATTTCTGTCCTTTATCGAGCCCATCCTTGCATGAAATGTTCCCTTGGTATCTCTAATTTTCTTGAAGAGATCTCTAGTCTTTCCCATTCTGTTCTTTTCCTCTATTTCTTTCCATTGATCACTGAAGAAGGCTTTCTTACCTCTTCTTGCTATTCTTTGGAACTCTGCATTCAGGTGCTTATATCTTTCCTTTTCTCCTTTGCTTTTCGCCTCTCTTTCTTTTCACAGCTATTTGCAAGGCCTCCCCAGACAGCCATCTTACTTTTTTGCATTTCTTTTCCATGGGGATGGTCTTGATCCCTGTCTCCCGTGCATATTGGTGACCAATAGCTTTGGTAATGATTTTCCTTGAGGATGGGGCATGCCTAACTCATTTTAAATGCTAAGCATCTGCAAAACAGAAAAAACTCAGCATTTACCAAATAAATGAATCCCATGTAAGTATAATACCTTGGAAAGAACTGCCCAAAATTAGACTTGCTTTGATAAAACAGGGCAGATATTCTTAAAAACATAATCTGATACTCAAGTTGTGCCAATACACCTCAGTGTATTAATTTTGGGAATAAATAAAAAAGTACAAGTGTAATATATTCTCTATGTATATAACTTTCACTCTCCATATGACATAAAACACTTGTAATAGATCACTACAACAATGGTGCCTAAAGAATCATACTATCCTGTGTCTACACCTCTTTGAAACATAATACTCAACTCCTCCATCAAGGAAGTAGAATTTCTTTCTCCATCATCTTAAAAATAGCTTTGCATAGATATCTAAAACATGTGTTTTCCCATTACGCATGGTTTGAAAACAGTCAAATTTTAATGTCTTAAAATTTAAATATGCCTGTAGGTGATATAAAACTAATATCTTTCAATTGGTTTCTCTTCATACAGACACATATTTAAGAACTTTAAAACATCCAACTATCAAGCAGGAACCAATAAATCAAAAGTCTATTTTTGCAGTCCTCTAATTTTCATGCTTTACATTAGTACTTATTCTTGAATTCAACTTGGCATAGTCTCCTTTAATCCATAAAACAGAATTAATTAGGTATATACACTCTCTAACCTCAGATATGCAGATGACATCACCCTTATGGCAGAAAGTGAAGAGGAGCTAAAAAGCTCTTGATGAAAGTGAAAGAGGAGAGTGAAAAAGTTGGCTTAAAGCTCAACATTCAGAAAACGAAGATCATGGCTTCTGGTCCCATCACTTCATGGAAAATAGATGGGGAAACAGTGGAAACAGTGTCAGACTTTATTTTTTTTGGCTCTAGAATCACTGCAGATGGTGACTGCAGCCATGAAATTAGAAGAAGCTTTGCTCCTTGGAAGAAAAGTTATGTCCAACCTAGATAGCATTTTCAAAAGCAGAGACATTACTTTGCCGACTAAGGTCCATCTGGTCAAGGCTATGGTTTTTCCTGTGGTCACGTATGGATGTGAGAGTTGGACTGTGAAGAAGGCTGAGCGCCGAAGAATTGATGCTTTTGAACTGTGGTGTTGGAGAAGACTCTTTCGCTTACTCCTTGGAAGAAAAGTTATGTCCAACCTAGATAGCATTTTCAAAAGCAGAGACATTACTTTGCCGACTAAGGTCCGTCTAGTCAAGGCTATGGTTTTTCCTGTGGTCAGGTATGGATGTGAGAGTTGGACTGTGAAGAAGGCTGAGCGCCGAAGAATTGATGCTTTTGAACTGTGGTGTTGGAGAAGACTCTTGAGAGTCCCTTGGACTGCAAGGAGATCCAGCCAGTCCATTCTGAAGGAGATCAACCCTGGAATTTCTTTGGAAGGAATGATGCTAAAGCTGAAACTCCCGTACTTTGGCCACCTCATGCGAAGAGTTGACTCATTGGAAAAGACTCTGATGCTGGGAGTGATTGGGGGCAGGAGGAGAAGGGGACGACCAAGGATGAGATGGCTGGATGGCATCACTGACTCGATGGATGCAAGTCTGAGTGAACTTCGGGAGTTGGTGATGGACAGGGAGGCCTGGCGTGCTGCGATTCATGGGGTTGCAAAGAGTCAGACACGACTGAGCGACTGAACTGAACTGAACTGAACTGAAAGCAACTTAGTATATACCAATAGTTACATATTCAGGAGAGGAAAAACAAGCAGAAGGGATGTCTCTCAACGCCAAATTAAAAATTACAACCCTGAGACACTTTTCTCTTTCTATATTGATCCCCTAGGATCACCTTGAAACCCTGGAGTAGCAGGTGAGAACCATGTTATCCATCCCCAAGGCCGGGCTCTGCTATCTCTCTCCCCAGGGGTCTGTGTGCAACCTGCAGATAAGTCACACGGAGGGCTTTCTCATAGAGCTTTTGAATGAAGTTCATGGACTGGTGCTTGCAATGTGGGGTCTTTTGCACAAAGACACACATGAGCTCTGGACAATCTCTGTTTAATGTATACAAATAAATTTTGTGCTCATCCTGCTCATCCAGCCAGAAGACGCTGCCACAAGGTTCCTCTGTCCAGGGTAGTTTTGCTGGGACGGATCCTCTGGCTTTGGTGCTCCACATTCATGGCATTTTCTTTACAAATTCATAGTTTTCAGTATGAGGTCTGTGGTGGTTATTCTCATCTACTATATGAGATAATTGAGAACAGGGCAAAAGATGGTATATTAGTCACTGATTCTGTGACAGATGCTTAAAGACTACTTAAAATGCAAACACTGACTTACATTTATTTTAAAAGTCCAAATATGGAACATTTTAAACTAACTTGTCTTACACACTTGCATTAACATTGTTTCCATCATTTTCAGTTTCCTGTGGGGCTGCTGTGCTGATTCTGTCCCCTCCCTCTGGTCTGTGGCCATTGAGGGAGCATCTCCATCTCCTACAAGGCCATCTCATCTCATCCTCAGTAATGGACACAACTTCCCATCCTGCTTCCAGCACAAACCACACACTCTCCTCCCCCGCTGATCACAGGGGGTTCCCCCGCCTCCTGGGGCCCCAGCCCAACCCAGTGGCCATGGGACTGGGATGGATTTCACACTTACACTCATCAGTGTGGAGACTGTGGACTCTGCACATGACTTCTGTGCACAGAATCCTCACTGGGGCCTGCACGTGTAATGGCCCAGCCCTTGGGCTTAGCTGAACAGCTGCTTCCCTCAGGGAATCAGGGTCAGAGCAGCTGCTCCTCTTAGAGAACAAGCTGTGGGAGGAGGAAATGGTGGGGAGCCCTGGAAGGAGGTGGGAACACCCTCAGGTCCAGAGACCTGGAGTCCCTGACATGATTCCCCAGGGCCTGGACTGCTGGCTGAGATGCTCACAGATGGCTCCATGCTGACTCTCCCTCAGCTCTCAGCATCACTGACCCTGAAGGACCCACCACCTGCTCTCCAGGCCCCAGGAGCACAGCCCTGACTTCACTGCCAGACTCAGAGACACTTGTTCATAGACAGGGTTGGGATCCCAGGGAAGGACTGGTCAGTGGGTCTGAGAAAATTCTTTCCCTCAGTCTCTCTGGTGGAAAATTCTAGTTTCAGAAGCTTAATCATTCTGATATTTAACTCAGAATTTGAAAAATATTTGTATAGTAAAAATATAAATCTATGATGAAAAATTAAAATTGAGTGTCATGCAGAGTGGCCAAATGTATTCAACTAAATTTGTTTCTGAATTTGCTGGCTTTTAATCATCCCCATGCCTTCTGTGTTCTGCATTCATCTCAGCTATGTCTGTCTCGAGCTACCCTATCCCCAATTTCCCTGAAGTTAGACTTGCTTGTCCCTTAACTCTCAGATGGGTTGGGAGTAGTTAATGGCTTAAAATTGTAAGACTGAGGCTTACAATGATCACTTTCTAGAGAAAGTGATCATTCTCTATTTTAATCCAAATAGTGATACAATTAAACCTTCATCATTCGGGCACTCCAAATATATGCCCTTTTTTCCTGTATGCTATTTTACTCCAGTGAAATTGAAAGAGGAGAAAGAGACAGTTTTTTAAACCATATTTATATATATACCCACCACATAATCCTGGAAACTAAGCCATGTTAAAGAGAAGTGTAATATGAGGGAGAAATTTCTAAGATATTAGGAAACTGGTAGAGAAAATAGAAAGTAATATTTAACTGTGCTTCTTTGCTTCCCAGGTGGCTCACTGGTGAACATTCTACCTGCCAGTGCAGGAGATGTGGGTTTGATCCCTGTGTCGGGAAGATCCCCTGGAGAAGGAAATAGCAACCCACTCTACTATTCTTGCCTGGGAAATCCCATGGTCAGAGGAACCTGGCGGGCTACAGTCCAGGGGGTCGCAAAAAATTCAGACTTAGCACTTAACAACAACACTAACTTTACCACGTAGGCAGCATGGATTTCATTTCTATTGAAGTTGAAGGTTTTCCTTCCAAACAGAGACACTTTCTCTTTGCGCACACAAGTCTCCCCTCCTCCTGGCTCTGTCCACACCGCTGCCCCCACCAGGGAATTTGCATGTGGTTCCCCAGGGAGGACCTTCCCTTGCAAATCTGAGATAAAAGCTCAACTCTGGTCTTGCTCTGACTTATCAGGACTCCCCAGTTCACACTTCTGAACATGAGGTTCCCTGCTCAGCTTCTGGGGCTCCTCCTGCTCTGGGTCCCAGGTAAGGATGGAGAGGGGATGAGGAGGAGGATGGGGGCAGGTGGTGAGCTCCGGGGCAGCATTGCTCTCCACGGGTGTTCTCTGCATGTTAGATGTGTATGATTTGTCCTGCAGATGGGTTTAGATTTGCGTGAGGAAGGTTCCAAAAGGAAGAAGTTTCTGTGCTCTGGTCAGGACTGTGAAAGGGGAAGTGGGGATGATGTAGGAAATATTTAGAGGCCTCTTTACTTCACGGATGTCAGTTTCATTATTGTGATGGTACAAGTTTGTTGCATGAGCCAAAAACAAGGGTAATGAGAGGAAAACACAATAGTATTTTAGCTAAAATAAATAAGCAATTGGAAATGATGAGTAATTATTGGTAATATTTGTGCAAAACTTGGTACTTCTCTGTCATTCCTTAGGGTCCAGTGGGCACACTGTGCTGACCCAGACTCCACTCTCCCTGTCTGTCATCCCTGGAGAGATAGCCTCCACATCCTGCAAGTCTAGACAGAGCCTTCTATATAGATGGAAACACCTATTTGTACTGGTTTCAGCATAAACCAGGCCAATCTCCACAGCAACTGATCCATCAGGTTTCTAACCGTGACACTGGGGTCTCAGACAGGTTCACCGGCAGTGGGTCAGGGATAGATTTCACACTTATAATCTGCAGAGTACAGGCTGAGGATGCTGGAGTCTATTACTGTTTTCAAGATACACATGACCCTCCCACAGTGATACAGCCCTGAATACAAATCTCCCTGCCTGGATGGCTCAGCTGCTCAAAGTGCAGCTTCTTTAGGGAACTGACAACAGATGCTCTGTGTAAGAGGAAGATAGTGGAGATCTCAGAGGAAGAGTTTTCAGGAGAGCTCTGGACCATGAGTGTCTTGTCTGTATCTCAGGCACCACATGTTAAGGTCCCAGGAGCTGCACAGCATGGTCCTGGCAGGAGCAACAGGGACTGTAGGGGTCCTGGGACCTGTAGCAACCAGTTCTGAGGGGGGCTGAGTGAAAGGTCAGCCGAGTCCTCCCTGCCTTGTCTACCTTTGTCGGTTAAATGCCTCCAGTCTAATAAGTAGACTAATGACGATACTATGTGGCAACAAAAGCTGAACATGTGTTGCAAATGAGCACTGTGGAGTATATTTTTTTTCTGGATAATATTTGGTAATATTGGTAAAATTGTATTTTCCCTCTTTTAATTTTCTACTTCTTCACTCCTTATATGAGCTTCTCCTTCAACATGTTTGAGAAAGCTTCTTACACAAGCTGTCTTCAGGGAGAATACGAATGAACACAATTAGTGAAAATGTTTATGAATATTTAAATAGACTTTCGGAGAAGGCAATGGCACCCCATTCCAGTACTCTTGCCTGGAAAATCCCATGGACGGGGGAGCCTGGTAGGCTGCAGTCCATGAGGTCGCTGAGGGTCGGACAGGACTGAGCGACTTCACTTTCATGCACTGGAGAAGGCAATGGCAACACACTCCAATGTTCTTGCCTGGAGAATCCCAGAGACGGGGGAGCCTGGTGGGCTGCCCTCTATCAAGTTGCACAGAGTCGGACACGACTGAAGCAACTTAGCAGCGGCAGCAGCAAATAGACTTTATGAAATTCACAACAAATAGATGATCTCAAGTCCAAAATTTTTTTGTTTTCTTTTTGTTTTCTTTTGCCTCTTTTCCATGTTTCTGACTGAAAAGACTTATAATTTGTCTAGATTTATAATTTCAAAGGCGTGATTTGAAAACAAAGAGCAGATAAATGAATGATAGGGGACAAAAACCTTAATAAATATACCACAGGAAAAACATATATGATATGTCATTTTTCTTTTTATTCCCTAATTGAATAAAAATGTTAAGAGTGTTTACCCTAAATAGTGTTTTAGATAAGACTAATTTGGTATTGTCATAAGTTTTTAAGCAATGAATGTTTACTGTTTTCAGAAGTCATAGTCATTAACTGAAAATAAGCCTGAATAATGTGTTTTAGTGGGAAATATATACAAAATTTATTTGTTGAATAAATTTCATTAATAGTAGTATCTCCAAATGATATAAGACCTAATGAAAGGTCATGCTACTGAAGTGTCAGAACACAGTAAGAAAGAATTACAAGGATGAATACATGAACAAAACAACAGGATCCTACTTTAAGTTAAAAAAATAAATGTATTATTGACATGCTTGTGTATTCTAAAATAATGGACTCCATGGCAACTGTGGCTACAGTTCCAATGTGACAATTGCATTAGGTTTGAAAGTGTTTGAAAAAATATGTATAGAAATAAGCAGACTGATGCCCTCAGGGTAAGGGTTTTAAGACTGTTAATAAATTACTGCTGCTGCTGCTGCTAAGTTGCTTCAGTCGTGTCCAACTCTGTGCGACCCCATAGACGGCAGGCTCCCCTGTCCCTGGGATTCTCCAGGCAAGAACACTGGAGTGGGTTGCCATTTCCTTCTCCAATGCATGAAAGTGAAAAGTGAAAGTGAAGTCGCTCAGTCATGTCCGACTCTTAGCGACCCCATGGACTGCAGCCCACCAGGCTCCTCCATCCATGGGCTTTTCCAGGCAAGAGTACTGGAGTGGGGTGCCCTTGCCTTCTCCGGTACTGATAGGGATGGCAAACAAGATGGATATGGTGGGCGGGGGGAGGTGGTGTACATAGTGGATGTGGGCTCATGTTGTTGGGTGTTTGCACAGCCTCTGTCCATGTTACCTGGACCTCTGTATTCATGGACATAGAGAGCAGATACTGTGGTAGTTTCGTCACGTTCTGGGGCCAGGGACTAAGCTGCCTGAGATGTAAGAACTCATCTGCTCAGAGATGTAAAAACCTTCCAGGGCTTGGTTATTAGGTGTCTGCTCTGTGGTCACTGCTCTGTAGAACATTGATTTAACACGAGCTGCAATTACATCATGCCCACGTCCTTGGGTTTATCTACATTCCTTTTCCCCAGACTGCTAATCTCTGATCTGCCAATCTTCTCTTTGATTAACCAGCTACCCTGAAACTGCTGTAAACTCTTATTTTGGACCACTTCTCTGTCCAGTTTAAGATGGTATCTATGTGCACTGTTGAAATACCTGCTAGCTTAACATCTTGTTTCACACCTGCCATTAATTGGGCTGTGGTGTGGGAATTATACATCTTTATTCAAACCAACACATGATGTCAACTTAGCCTTGTAGAAAGCCTGGATACTCTTCACTTCATTTTCCTGTATGAAATTAGCTGATTCACCACTCCCATAAAGCCCAAATATAAGGTGATATGGGAACCTGAGAGACCTGTCCATTGAGATGAAGTGCGCCTGCTGAATTTGCTTAGATCCAATCCTATAAGAACCACCTCCAGCCTAAGATAGATTGCCATTGAGACCCATCCATACTGAGACTCTGTTGGATCTGATATTCAAAGGTTTCAACAGGCAGCTCAATCACATAGCTACTTATTGTTTTATAGACTAGTGTATAGAGGTCCCTGACATTCTGGGAACTGATCTTTTATCAATGCTAGTTTTTCTGTTTGTTTGTTTTTGATCACAGCATGGTTTTTCACTAGAACCCTAGAAATCTATGATGTGACTATATATCAGCAATTTTCAGACTGTGCACACAGCATCGTTGTCTAACACAGATGCAGCCTCACCATGTGATGTGGTCCAAATGGTGGAGCCAATCACAGTGCTGCCTGAGCCTGGGGCAGAGTCCTTTCCTGCCCTGCACCCACATGATGGAGCAGCCCTCGCAGCAGCAGATGGGTGGAATGGAGTGATGTACTCGTTGAGGTCATGTGTTGTCTCAACACTCCAGAGAAGCATCAAAAATACTGTATTTCACTGTTAGTGGCCTAGGAACAAGATACAGCTTGTTGGTCTCTAAAAGGATAAGCCAGCATGCCTTAGACGGATCCCCAACATAGCAGTGTGGCAGGCTCATGAATTTTGGAAAGACTTGCATTTCACCTTATGGAAGACATATATTTTTGCAAGTCAACCTGAGTCTTAGCAATTTCTTGCTGGTCAGGTCTACTTAATGTATTGTTCAATAAGGCTTGTGTAGTGGAATTCAGTGTAGAATGTCCAGATCATCAAGGTTTCCTCAGCCTACACTGTGACAGAGACAAAGACAGTTAACACCATGATGGGCCAGTACTGGAGATGCGATCAATTTCAGGTGCATCGTGGGTGAATACAAACTATACCAGGGGTGTGTTAGATCCTGTGTCTTCACTGGGTTGCTTTGCCATGGATGCAATCAAGCAAGGACAAAACTTTCAAGGTATTATGTCACAAACTGCCACTAGGTGGCAGACAAACACCACAATAAACAAGTGTCCTTGGCTAGATGTAGTAAATACTGAGAAAGTTAATGATACTGTCCCATTTTCAACACGAAGCCCTCAGTGCTTGAACGGGTTCAGGTGTGGCCTGGGGAAGAGCTGCAGCTACCCTGAGTGGTGCAGAAACCCTCCGTGTGTCCTGTGCACTGTGGCTGTAAGGGTGACGTTGGCCCCGCCCCGTTGAGATGGTTGTGTCCTCAGAGCCCATCTCTACCTTCGTCTAAGCAGGATCACTCTCAGGAGACCATATTTCCAGAGCTGCCGAAGCTGACCTTGTTGGCAAAAGATTTGAAACGACTTCATGGACATCCTCAGGTACCGTTTAATCACAACCCACTTGTAGAGGTAACTTTGGCATCTGTCTTTCCCATCTAACTTCAACCCACAGTGAAGCTAAGAATGTGGCAGAAACTCTGGCCACAGCCATAGCAGCCTCCGCCTTCTGTTCAGCCCCCACTTCTGCCCTGCTGTGCATGGGGCCTACATGTGCTTGGCACATGAGTAAATGTGTGAAGCCTTCCTAAGGCCTAAGCTCTGGACTTTTCTGATCATTTGAACTTAAAATTTTCAAGCTTCGATTCTTTGAACTTGAATCAATATAAATGGGTAGAAAGTTGAAAATAACATATTTCACCCCAAAACCATCAAATCACAGGAAATATTAAGGAATTGCTGTTTAAAATAAATCAGGTTTTAAAACTGGACAAATGTAACAATTGTAGGCCTCAGATTGTCTAACTCAGCACAGTTCTGACATGAAAGTTCATAATTTCATAAAATTTTCCAAAGGTTTAAATTGAAATCATTAAAACCCCTTAATCTGAAGCATAAATTAAATCTGTAAATAATCTTTGCGATGAAACTTTGAATATTATTTTGTTCAGGAATGGGAGCAGAAGAAAAAGGATGAGAGAACACACACACACACTCAAACACAGTCTCTCAAGCATTATCTAACAAATAGAATACTGGCGAATTTGGTGACAGAAATGGTCTACGTGTTGTATTAACATACATTTCAAAATCCCTTCCATATTCTACATTATAAGATTTTCACCATCTGTAGAGACCGCGTACTGCTTTCATGGGAATTTTAGAGAACAATCCCTAGGGAATAAAAGGTACTAAACTCTATCAAGTAACACTTTTCTGATCTAACAGTGGTCTATGTAACAACTGATCCCTGAGTCCTCAAGGACACAGAAAACACAAAAACCACCGTGAGCAGACTGGTTTCCCACTGTGTGTTGTAGACACAGCTTCTCTGTCTTTGCAGCCACAACAGGAGGGTTTGGGGACTCCCTGGACTCGTGACACTGATGGCAGAGGTGGTTTCATCTTCATCCACCATTCCCTCCTTCCTGTCCTCTCTGCAGCTCACAGCAACTCCAGGGGATGTGGCCTCGGTCTTCATCCTACTTTGGAGAGCACTGATCTTCCTGGATTGGGGCTGATCCTGGCTTTTGAGTTCATCCTGGTCAGACTGCAACCCCAGGGACGTCTTTTCTAACTGGAGAAAGAATCAGTGACTGTGGGGAGATAACCAGGACTGGCGTCACTGGATATATGAATGGCTTCCTGCTCCGGTCCAGCAGCAGCTCCACCCCCAGGATGGATACCCACCACTTTTGTTGCAACATCCTATCCTGGGCTCCCGCAGGCCTGTGTCCATGCCCTGTCCACACTGCATGGCTCCAGTCTCGTGTGCAAGGCTTCCATCTTCACCTTCCTCCGAGGTTGTCTTCCTCCCACTTCTTGAGCCCCATCACCCTGCACCTACCCTGAGAACTGCCAGCTCTTAGGACGTGGGGGTGGGGAAAACATGCAAAGCTGGAAACAAACGGATTCAAGGACATAAAATCAGTCATTGGCCGGGAGAAGATCATAGCTCCTCCGTCCATGGGATTCTCCAGGCAAGAATACTGGAGTGGGTTGCCATTTCCTTCTCCAGGGGATCTTCCCGATCCAGAGATTGAACCCAGGTCTCCCACATTGCAGGCAGAAGCTTTAACCTCTGAGCCACCAGAGAAGCCCCCTGAAGGCAGTAGCTTGGGTTAAAGGGAAAGAAAGACATGAACAGTCATTCAAGGAGGTTAGGACACACATAGCATGGATGTGTAGAAAGGCATTCGGAGTTAGAACATAGCTGAAAATTGTCAGGTATGGAGGGACTAAGTCCCTGCCTTGGTGGCCTTGCAGGACACGTTGGGACAGAGCAGTCAGTATGGAGGTCACAGTGCTCAGCTGGGATAACAGGGAGCAATGGAGATGCTTGGAATCTGGGCGCTTTCTGACCAATCGTAACACACACATTTTACTGTTCTTCTACCTCACTGCCTCTCTGACTGGTGGTGATGACAATTTCTCCCACCAAGAGTATCAGGGAATCCAGCAAGAGGAAGCCTCTGTGGCTCCAATTATATCCACTGGCATCAAATAAAAGGAGCCTCTAATTCCTTTGAGTGTCGTACCTGGTCCAGACCCTGTCTTAGAAGGAGAGAGACCAAGAAAGCATGTCACAGATCCTGAAGAAATCAAAAGAACCCTGTACTCACAGGACAGTGGACTGAGTGTGTCCCGTGACCCCCAGGGGGAAGTAATTCCCTGAGGCAAGTGTGTGCTGCCTGTGGGTCCCAGACCCGGGCACTCCCAGCCCCTGCGCTGTTACTGAGCTCAGCCAGCCCTGCAGCCTCGCCCAGCCTTGCCACGCCCTGCTGATTGACGTGTTTCCAGAGCACGGCCCACTGCCCTGGACTCCTCCTCACAGTCCGGTCACAGCCTGGGTAGGAGTCCGCGTCCAGGTCAGGACGCACCCTGAACGTGAGGGTCCAGGCAGCTCCTTGGTCTCCTGCTGCGCTGGCTCCCAGGGAGGAGGGAGAGCACTGGGGGATTGTTCAGTCCAGTGTGGTCAGTACCGCCTGGCCCTTCAGGGAAGTCCTCTTATAACTTGATTAATCTTGTGGAGGTATGTTTTTGTGTTTCCAGTCTCAGCTGCCAGGTGTGACCTCCAGATGATTCAGTCTCTATCCTCCCTGTCTGCATCTCTAGGAGACAGAGTCTCCATCACTTGTCGTGCTAGTCAGAGCGTTAGAAATAATTTACAGTGGTATCAAGAGAAACCAGGGAAAGCTCCTAAGTTCCTCATCTGTGACACAACCAGTGTGTACACAGGGGTCCCATCCCGGTTCAGTGGCAGTGGATCTGGGACAGATTACGCCTTCACCACCAGCAGCCTGGAGGCTGATGATTTTGCAGCTTATTACTGTAAACAGGATATCAGTAGACCTCCCACAGTATTACACACCCGAACATAAACCAACCAGGAGAGCAGATGGGTGAGGCTGGGCTGCCCTAGCTCCTCTGGGTACCTTCCTCTGCTCAGAGCATTTCTCAAATGCAGCCACATGTGCAAGTTACTGATTTATGAAAAATAGTCCTATACAATCTATATGCAGATGCATATGTACCTATTTGCTATAGTGATGTTTGGCACATATTATATATCATGAATTCAAGTCCAACAGGAGTCTGTGACTCCCTCAGACACACATACAGGCATTATAAGCATTTACACAAAATAGTCATGTAACTTAAATAAACTGAGAGGAATCTGATTATATTCCATCCTAACATTAGTGTGTAGGACTAAATATAGTACTTGCTCCATCTAGGGGAATTTTCTTTTTATTCCTTGTATCTAAAACTCCCATAAAATTGATATGCTGTCTTTAAAATATTTCTAAGTCTGTAGGAATCCAGAGAGCATGAGTGGAAACAAGTTTTCTAATGTTAAAAGTTAAATATTTGCATCTTGTGAAATTCACACTCATACTATGTTGACAATGATCCCTTGAATTCCAAGTAGATTTTTGTTTCATACGAGGCACAATCTTGTTTACTTCATCAAACAGGTCATAGAATTTGTGATTTACAGAGATAATTAAAAGTAAGAAACCTACCCATAAAGAAACACAATAGAATCAAAGATGTTTTCTCTTTTATTTATACACTTGATCTTAGCCAAAAGGCCAAGAGGCGATTCCTGTTTATATTTATAATATAATAAAATATTTGGTGCTATTACCTGGAATAATAGATTTCTAAACATTCTAATAAACAATTTCAGACTTCACATAAGGCTGTAAGGATTCCAGAATAGACAGCCAATCTATGGGGGGGAAGTATTCCTAATTGACTAGGATAAGTATTCCTAGTGAGAGCATTTATTTTTTATTCATGTATTTATTTTTAATATCTGACTCTTATTCTCTGATTGATCAGGCCTTGCTCTAGAAGGATAAATATGCAAATTTCTGGAAGCACTGAAAGATGGGACTGCTAGTACTTCAAAGTGCATTTGGACTTTGGGGATCCCTGGCTTCTGGCCAAAAGTGCCTAAGTAGATGAGAAGTTCACGCCTGTAAGGCCAATGCTTCCTTAAGGCAGAAAATCACTGTTCTCACTTACTTATGCAGGCCATGTATTTTTATTGTAAGATAAGGAAGGGCCACTAAATACTTCATTCATCCCTTGTGTCTTTTCTATTCTGAACTTTCCCTTTGTGTTAACCAGAGAGGAAAAGAAGTAGTTACTGAGAATTTAGTTGGTTCAGATATCAGTATATGTGATTTAATTTGAAGTTTTTTTTTTTTCCAGAGTGTCTTGAATATCTTTTTCAAAATTATAGGAATTTCTTTTGACTTTAAGTGTGAAGTGTTAGTTGCTCAGTCGTGTCTGACTCTGTGCGACCCCATGGACTGAAAGCCCACCAGGTTCCTCTGTCCATAGAATTCACCAGGCAAGAATACTGGAGTGGGTTCCATTTCCTTCTCCAGCAGAACACATAGGCACAGGGATCAAACCCACATCTCCTACATCTCCACATTGGCAAGCAGTTTCTTTACTACTAATGCCACCTGGGAAGCCTCTTTTCCTTGGTTTATTGATCCTTACTGAAGGAAAATAAGAGTAACTATGCTGAAGCCTGTTATAAGAATTAAATAAATGAATACATACAAAATACCATATGACTAATTAAGTTTATAAGTGAAAGTGAAACATGAGTGAAATTGTTAGTCGCACATTCGTGTCTGATTCTTTGCAACCCCTTGAACTGTAACCTGCCTGGCCCCTCTGTCCGTGGAATTCTCCTGGCTCTCACTCAGTAAATACTTGTTATCATTGTCAATTTGCTTCACCTTGTAATTATGTAGATACAATCTTTCCCATCATATTTTTATTTCAGATCATTCCATAGATTGTCATTATCTTCTGAAACTCCCACTTTGTCAAGTGGTGGGATAGCTTATTTCCTACAACCTAAAAAGAAGTGTACACATTTGGGAAAAGAAATATATATATTTGCTGTGAGGTTTAGTTGGTAAGTTGTGTCTGACTTTTTGTGACATCATGGACTACAGCCAGCTAGGCTCGTCTGTCCAAGGGATTTCCCAGATAAGAAGACTAGAGTGGGTTTTCATTCCCTTCTCCAGAGGATCTTCCCCTTAGCAAAGATCGAACCCATGCCTCCTGCCCTGACATTGGCAGGTGGAGTCTACATAGACGTCAAAGGGGTTCCGGGTAAGAAGGAGTTTGATCCCATTTTTAATATTTGTTCATCAACACCTCTCAGTCTATTCTCCTGTTTTCCATTTTGCCCCATATGTGTGCAACTGCCACAGGGAAACTCAAAACTCACAAACCCAGGTCCATACAAGGTCCCTCCACAGCCCTATACAAGCCCAAACTTCTGCCTCTCTCCATCCATCCTGGTCCCGCTTGTGCCCACCTTACTCCACCTGGAATTTCTTTATATCAGTGATAATCTTTCTCTCAAAAAATCTAGATGTGGGGACTGTCCAGAAGCTCAAGATAATTCTTAATAATTAATTCTATCTCATTTCCAGGGATTGACAGCATACTAGTAAAGAGAGAATGTACTGAAAAGCTAAGAAATAGTGACGCCTAGGGACCTGAGCCTAATTTAACTCTCTTTAATGTCCCTTAAACATATTGTTGTCTCAGTAACAGCTGCTCACAAACCGAACACCTCAAAGAAAGGAGAAGGTGGAGGCCTCAAAGTCAAACACAGCTTTCAACAGTATCTCTGACCCTGATTCCCTGGAGGAAGCAGCTGCTCAGCTGAGCCCACAGGGGAGGGGTGTGTTTAGGAACGTACATATACAGTTCCCATTGAAGGTTCTGTGCACAGAAGTCACATTCAGGGTCCCCAGTCTCCACACTGGGCACATTTTCCTCAGTGATAAAATTAGTCTGCAAGGACCACAGAGAAGGTTGGATCCTGATTAGCACAAAGCCTTCAGGTAGAATGGGGGAAGGGCCACACCTGGGAGAGGAGATGAACCAGGAAGAGCAAGGAATTACCAGGCTGAGGGCCAGCCTCAAAGTCCTGTCTCCCTGATTGGATGAAAGTGATAAACAGCTAGCATTTTGCCAGATTCAATAGTAAATTATTTCTGAGTGACAAAAATCATTCCAGAGTCTAAAATCATCTCTAACATTTTTTAGGGAAATTATGTCCGTTAATCTACATTTACATTAAGTGTATACGCTACAGCCTTACTTTTATTAAAACACTGAGGCATATATTATCAAGGGGAAAAATACTCAGTTTGAGAGAAGGTAATCAACACAGGTAGAATAAAATGGACATCGAGACAGAGCCAAAGGATCTGTAGCTATGAGGGAGATTACTTTCGTATGCTTATCATATTAAGATGCAGAATAGTTTCATGGAGCCACAAACTTTTAAAAATGACCAAGAAGAATTAGGTACCTACATCAACAAGAGACTTGACTGAACTGCTTCCAGTGCTTGGTTGCTTTGGGTCCAGTCGATGGTAGATACTCTGCAAAATGTTGGCATCACACCAGGTTATAATTGCATCATGCCCACATCCTTAGGTTTAGCTACATCTTAAGGATATTTCAGTCATTGTTCAGGTTACATATACTTAAAACTATATAAAATTTTACATGGAACTACATGTAGGTAAAAAAAAAAACCTACCTGAATAAAGCACATTCATTTTTTTTCCTTCATAACTACTCTTCCATATTTGCATTCACGCTAAGTTCCCTTCTTCCCCAGGTCCTCCTGGGGCTGCTGTGCTGACTCCGTTCCCTTCCTCTGGTCTGCAGTCATGGAAGGAGGCATCTCCATCTCCTGCAAGGCCATCTCATCTCATCTGTAGTAATGGACACACCTGCCCTCCCTCCTTCCAGAACAAACCACACACTCTCCTCACCCACTGACATTGGGGGTCCCCCAGGCTCCTGGGGTCCCATCCTGGCTCAGTGGCCATGGGTCTGGGACGGATTTCACACTCACACTCACCAGTGTGGAGACTGGAGACCCTGAACGTGACTTCTGTGCACAGAGCCTTCAATGGGAACTGTACATGTATGTTCCTAAACACACCCCTCCCCTGTGGGCTCAGCTGAGCAGCTGCTTCCTCCAGGGAATCAGGGTCAGAGCAGCTGCTCCTTTCAGTGCAGGACAATCTGAGGGAGGAGGGAATGATGGGGAGCCCTGGAAGGAGGTGGGAATGGCCTCAGATCCCGAGCCCAGGAGTCTCTGTCATGAGCTCCCCAGGGTCTGGACCGCTGGTCGAGATGCTCACAGACAGCTCCATGCTGACTCTCCCTTGGCTCTCAGCATCACCAACCCTGGAGGACCGGCCACCTGCCCTCCAGCCCCAGGAGCATAGGCCTGTCCCACCGTGACTTCACCACTAGACTCAAAGACATTTGTTCATAGACAGGGTCGGGGCCCCAGGGAGAGACTGGTCTGTGGTTCTGAGAAAACTCTTTCCCTCAGTCTCTCTGGTGGAAATTCCAAGTCTGGAGAATTTTAATCATCCTGATGTATATTCTCTTAAAATCTGGAAATTATCTCATATTAGAAACAAATAACATGATGAAATTTAAACTTCATGTGGGTATCATGTAGTCACAGCTTCTAAGTTTGTTAACTAAATCTGCTTCTGAATTTCCTGGCTTTGAATCATGCTCATGTCTTCTGTGTGCTCCACCCATCTCAGCTCCTGTTTCTGTCCTAGACTACCATGTCCTCAGGTTTCCCTGAAGGTTGACATCTTCTCCCCTAACTCTCAGAATGCCTGTGTCCTTGGTTGGTAGTTAGTGGTTTTCAAAGTGTAAGAGTGAGGCATCTGTAGAGTGTGACATAGTTTATATTTTTATCCAGATAGTGATATATGTCAATCTTCATGTGCTGTATACTTAATATATCTGCCCATTCTTCCTGTATGTTTTTTAATATCACAGTTAAATTGAAAAAGAACAAATCCAGAGTTTAAAGCAAATATTTTGAAAAGAACAAAAATCAGCACATATTCAGGGAAGCTCAGCATTCTTAGAAGTGTAATATGATGTACAGATGTAAGAGTTGGATCGTAAAGAAGGCTTAGCACCAAAGAACTGATGCTTTTGAACTGTGGTTCTGGAGAAGACTCTTGAGAGTCCCTTGGACAGCAAGAAGATGTAACCAGATCGATGCTAAAGGAAATCAACCTGAATATTCATTGGAAGGACTGATGATGAAGCTACAATACGTTGGCCACCTGACTGGAAGAGCTGACTCATTGGAGAAGACCTTGATGCTGGGAAAGATTGAGGGCAAGAGGAAAAGGTGGCAACAGATGGTTGGATGGTATCATTGGCTCAATGACATGAGTTTGAGCAAACTCTGGGAGATAGTGAAGGACAGGGAAGCCCAGCTTACTGCAGTTCATATGGTTGCAAAGAGGCAGACACCATTTAGGAACTGAACTACAAGAACATGAATTCAAAAGTTCTAAGAAACTAGAGACGAGGGAGGGTAAATGCAAAGACACAGTTAACTGTGCCGTTTACTCTTAAAAATTGTGAATTGCATCCATATTGAGGTTGAAGGTCTTTCTTCCACACAGAGACACTTTTTCTCCCTTTGCTCTCATGAGTCTCCCATCCCTTTTGGGCTCTCTCCGTGCTACTGCCCCCACCAGGGGATTTGCATGTGGTTCCCCAGGGAGGACCTTCCCTTGCAAGTCTGACATAAAAGCTCAGCTCTGGTCTTGCTCTGACTTATCAGGACTCCTCAGTTCACGCTTCTGAACATGAGGTTCCCTGCTCAGCTCCTGGGGCTCCTCCTGCTCTGGGTCCCAGGTAAGGATGGAGGGGGATGAGAAGGAGGATGGGGGTGAGCTCTGGGGCAGCACTGCTCTCCATGTGTCTTTGCCCCCATGTTAGATGCACTCCTCACCCTCTGTTAAGGCCATGTGATAGTCAGCAATATGAGAATGAGGGTAAATGCAGAGGAAACAAGTAAGTGTGCTCTGGCAAACCCTGTGAGATACAGCGTGTGGGCAAGCATGCATGACTCCTAGAGACCTCTTTTTACATTGTGAATCTAGGATTATTTTGAAACTAGAAATTTTGGATATTAATCAGAATTAAAAAGATAATAATTTAGCCTGAAGTAAACTGTGAAATTCTGAAAATAACTTCTCAATTTTGTCTGAAATCTTGTACTTTTCTCTAATTCTTTTAGGATCCAATGGGGCTATTGTTCTGACCCAGACTCCACGCTCCCTGTCTGTCACCCCTGGAGAGACGGCCTCCATCTCCTGCAGAGCCAGTCAGAGCGTTCAAAATAGATATGGAGACAATTTTTTGCACTGGTATGTGCAGAAGCCCAGCCAGTCCCCACAGCTCCTGATCTATGCAGCTTCTAACCGGGCCTCTGGAGTCTCAGACAGGTTCACTGGCAGTGGGTCAGGGACAGCTTTCACCCTCAAAATCAGCAGGGTGGAAGCTGAGGATGCCGGAGTTTATTACTGCCAGCAAAGTAAAGAAACTCCTTCCACAGTGATTCAGCCCCGAACATAAACCCCCTCTCCTGGTGGCCCAGCTGCTCACATGAGTTGACTGTGTGGTGAGCAGGCAGGCAGAGTCTCTGAGTCTGTGTAGAAGGAAGATGCTGGAGAACCAGGGGAACAGAATGTGTCTGAGGGCTCAGGAAGGTGATGAAGTGTCTTTGCTCAACTTCAGACAACACAGGTTAAGGCCATGTGGGTTCTTGAGTGACAGCACCAGCAGAACAATGGAGGGTCTAAGTGCCCTCTGAGCCAACAGACCTGAGGAGGGAGAGGTGAGTGAGAGGTCATCCTACTTTCCCCCTCGTGTACAATGACATGTAGAATCAATACAGTTAGTATATCAGGGAGACATGAGGCAGATTTGTAGCAGAATAGGTGGTGGGGTTTTTAGGAAGATAGAATGTCATAATATTAAAAAATGTTTTTTCCACTTTCTGCACTTTCTGAATCTCCTTTTTCCTACATATCTTCCTATTTCTTCATCATGTGTCAGATCACAGTCTCTACAAGCAGTCCCCAGACAGAATTAGTGGGAAAATTTTAGTGAAAATTTCGAGTTATGAATGTTCAAAAATTTTTTTGAAATAATAACAAGCACAATATTCTAATGCTAACATTAATTGTCTCAATTAACTTTCAGAGAAAAAAAATATGAGTATTAGAATTCCTTAACCTGGGTTTAAAAAAATTTTTTAGTAACATAAACTGGAAGGGGTAGGGTATAGAATTTACACCAAAGAACATTGGAAGGATACAGAATAATATGCCAAGTTCTTTTTCTCAAAAGTTAAGAATTTTAAGCTGTGGGGAGACTGCAGGAATGGAAGTGTAAATGGAATCGAGTCGACACACACACCTGAGCTTACTGCTATTTGGCTTCTATTCAGTGGGATTAAAAATGGTGGTGCTGTTGAGGACTGATAAGAAGAACCTAGAGAGAAAACCCAGTATGTTCCTTATGGAATCACAAGGAGGAAGGGCCATCTGCCTGGTTTCCTGGGTTGTGTATGCTGCTGCTAAGTCGCTTCAGTCATGTCCAACTCTGTGCAACCCCATGGACTGTAGCCTTCCAGGCTCCTCTGTCCGTGGGATTCTCCAGGCAAGAGTACTGGAGAGGTTTGCCATGCCCTCCTCCAGGAGATCTTCCCAACCCAGGGATTGAAACCATGTCTCTTAGGTCGCCTGCACTGGCAGGCGGGTTCTTTACCACTAGTGCCACCTGGGAAGCCCCTGTTATGTCTCGGCCACTGCACATGTCACAGGAAATGAGTGTGTGGCCAGGGATTGAGATCTTCCATCATCAAGGGCTCAGTGATGTTCCTGTGCAGAGACCCAAGGTCTTGTCACCTAGTCACTGTCGCCTTAACTCAGCCGAGCAGTCTCCAGACATACTTGCTCCTGAAGGTGGTCCAGCAGAGGCTATGTGATTGGGTTGGGGAGGTGCTACCATCAGTGATAGGGAATGTCCAAAGGGTGCAAAACCTGGCAGATGCCGAGGAGATGGAAACCAACTTCCAGCATTCAGACAAGTACTAAAGATGCACAGAGCAGCCTTGAGTAAAGAAAAAGAAAATGTCTGAATAAGTAGGAGGTTTCTGTTTTCTGACCCAGCACCCCTCGCCTGCCTGCTGACTCAGATTTCAGGACTCTCCCCTCTCATGGAAGTTACCTTATGAGGCCTCAAACCTCAGGTGGATTTATGGTTTCCAGCTGGGTTGGTGCACTTGACCCAAGTCAGAGCTTCTGTCCACATGAAATTTTGGAAAACAATATAAGAGCAAAATGTTGGGTAAACATTGGCTCAACCAGAAAGGAATGTTTTTTGCTTTGTTATTTCAAGTCATCTAATTCTTACACTTTCCATTTTCCCCTGATATTATACAAATATGAATTTTCCACTTTACATTTTCTTTATTGGTAACTTTTTCAGTGGCTAGATTTCCAAATTGTCCAACATTCATGGAGATTTTGGAGAAGGAAATAGCAACCCACTCCAGTACTCTTGCCTGGAAAATCCCATGGACGGAGGAGCCTGGTAGGCTACAGTCCATGGGGTCGCAAAGAGTTGGACACAACTGAGCGACTTCACTTTCACTTTTCACTTTCATGCATTGGAGAAGAAAATGGCAACCCACTCCAGTATTCTTGCCTGGAGAATCCCAGGGACAGAGGAGCCTGTTGGGCTGCCGTCTATGGGGTCACACAGAGTCAGACACGACTGAAGCGATTTAGCAGTAGCAGCAGCGTGGAGATTTATGTCACATTTTTATCAGGATCACTGTATCAGGAGCTTAGAAACTTGGTAGCATATTGTCATAAAAACAAAAAGTTCAAACAATAAATAAATACTTTGGGTTCACATGAATGTTCATTTCCTAAAAGTGCATCTGACTCCTGTTTCTAGTGATAGATGTATAGAATGTGAATACTTCAAAAAGATCCCATTTTTAGAAATGCTCTAAAAATACTTCTGAGTTTATCACAGGCATGCTAGTCACGTTCTCTGACATGGCATGGATTGCATTAAATAATTTCAAATCCACTTGGACTGCATAATACTGTTTCTGGTTAAGGGGATAAAACTCATTAGAGGTCATTTTTTTCCAGATAGTGGATTTCATAGTAAGTGCAGTTAAAGCTGGATTCTTGATTATAATAGAAATTTTAAGAAACGGTATACATAGAGAATTTGTAACACATGCAGAGAACCGCTGGACTTCAGGAGGTATTTCTACGCATATTCACAGTAGGAACAGTTTTATACCAATTCAGTTTACTTCTTGCTACCATCATCAGTGAGGAGCCTGGAGATGCTACACATTTTTCTCTGAGCAGGAAACTCACTGGACCCTGAATGGTGTATAAAGATCCAAACACAAACTCACCATAGAGACTCAGCTTCTCACAGTGGCAGGAGCAGCTGCAGTGCCCAGAGGATGAGCTGACACCAGGATGGCCTCTAGTGGAAATGGCCTTGGAGCCTCCAGAAAGAGACCATGAGCACCTCAGTCACAGGCACTGAGTCCTCGTTTTGTAAACAGAGATCAGGGCATCACTAGGACAGCCTCCCACAGCCTCTTCCTTCCTCCTGACTAAGGGAGCTCATGCCCCACAGTCCCTCCAGGGAAGGGCTGCCATGTCCCCCCTGGAGCGTCCACTAGGCTCCCTGATGTGCTTCCTGTTGCTCAGCAGGCTGAGCTCTGAGTGTCGGTTATGTCCAGATGGCTGATGTCTTTGATCAGCTCTCTGTGTCCGCACTGGCCCGGAGGCAGGGCTGCTCGCACCGCAGGCTGAACCTACTGTACAGCCCTCTCAAATCTGGCAGATTCCATGTCACCTGGTCCATGAGCCAGACCAGCCCTCCTACGTGTGGACTATGTAGTGTCCAGAAGTCATAGAGGCTGTCAGACAATTCCTTTAAGAAAAAGACACACATTCAGAACCCTGGAAAGTGATACACATCCCAGTCTTGTTTATGGGACCCTTGAAAACTCTCTTACCATTGGGGGAAAACTTTCTGTGCAATTTGGTATCAAGTATTCTTGTCCAGAAATATAATCTGGGCAGTACATCCATCCAAGGGAGATGATCAACTACACAATGACCAGAATATCACCAAGCAGCCCAAAAAGATTCCCAACTCACTGCAGATGACTTTGTTTTGACACAATTTCTGAACTGGTGCTCTAGTTCAGTTCAGTTCAGTTCAGTTCAGTCACTCAGTCATGTCCGATTCTTTGTGACCCCATGAATTGCAGCACACCAGGTCTCCCTGTCCATCATCATCTCCTGGAGTTCACTCAAATTCATGTCCATCGAGTCGGTGATGCCATCCAGCCATCTCATCCTCTGTCATCCCCTTTTCCCCCTGCCCCCAATCCCTCCCAGCATCAGAGTCTTTTCTGCCGGAAGCCAGCATGAGGAATCCCGCCCGTGGCAAAGGTCATGAGGAAGAAAGCCTGACAAAATGCAAAGGCGTGATCTGGCATCAGGGGTTCCCCCTGGGTTTTCCTGAACATCTACCCCCAAAAAACCAGTCTGCCTGCTTTATTGTACTGTGCTTTCCACCCTCCTGACATTCTCTGGAAAAACTTAACTCAGGGCTTCAGTTAACAGTCTCTTGCATATAAAAGGAAGCTCTTGGTTTAAACCCCTTTGATGGCTTTCTAACTTATCTAACTGGTCTGCCCGGACTTTTTACAACTTGTGAATTGTTTACAGCCCCCTAACCGTGAGAGGCACAAAGCTTAAAGCATCTTAAAAATACAGAGCCTTTTCTAAAGAGCTAAAAATTATATTGGTGACAGGTTTCACTGTTGAGTCAATGACTGCTGCCAGGTCTCCATATTCTTTATCTTTTAGGCACCTGGGAGGATATTAATCAATATAATTGGGATATAGAAAAAGGAATATAGTAGTTTTCATGTTAGCAACACTAGACTTTTGAGTTAATTACTTTTTTTGTTGTTGTTATAAATCACTGTACTCCTTTTCCTTGTTATAAATTGTTGTATCCTTGCTATGTAAGAATGTAACTTTATTTAGTGGTTTCTGAGAGTGGCACCAGACTTTGGGAAGAACAACATTTTTAAGACAAAATAAGTCTTCTGGTTGACAAACCCTTATCAGAAAAGGGCCGTAAAATGTTAATTGGCCTTCTGGCCAGAGGATGATGTAAATCACCTAAGACTTGTGTATACAACTAAGTATGCAGAGAAAAAGCCTGGACTCGATAAAAGTCAGGGCTGCTGACACTGCATAATTCTGTATCATCCATTGATCTCTATGTACAATAAAAAGTATAAAAGGCATTTAAAGACAATAAAGGATGGACCAGTTTCTCAGACCAGCTTCTCGAACTGGTTTCTTGGAAATCTGGCTCCCCTGTGTCTAATCTCTCTCTTTCTCCCTCTCCCTCCCTCTCCTTTTTAGGCTGAATTCCCATCTGGAGCGGGGAGGCTCACCACGTCTACTTACTTGCCCTGGCTTCTAAGATCCGTGAAAGAGGGAGCCCAAGGCGGGGCATGCTCCGATATTCAAACAGGCACCGGTGGCCCAACATAGATGGTGCAAATCTCTTGTCCTGAGGTTTTATTAGCTTTCCCCATAAACCAAGTTATTCAGCCTTGTTTCTCCACTAAATTTTCCTACTATACTATTTGTTCTAATCTCTTTATATTTCTAAATAAATAAGTTTCCTCGCCTATTCCATCTCCCCTTTGAATTCCCTGGATCCACCGGGGCAGGACCCCAGCACTTTTCCAATGAGTCAACTTTTCTCATGAGGTGGCCAAAGTACTGGAGTTTCAGCTTTAGCATCATTCCTTCCAAAGAACACCCAAGGCTGATCTCCTTCAGAATGGACTGGTTGGATCTCCTTGCAGTCCAAGGGACTCAGTTAGGAGGGTTTAAATTGGAATTATCTTTGTGTGTATCTACTGTCACCTGGTTCTTGTGTCAAAAGCACACCAGGCGGCAGTCAAGTCCATTTTGTAATACACGTTGCATGTTTTGTTCCTAAGTTTCTCTTTATTTGCCTATCACCTTGAATATTTTGATGCTGCGAGGCTGGAAATTCACTTTATGCCTCCTCTCTCTTTCTCTTGTGCTCTCTCTAAATCTCTGTTTTCTTTTACTTCTGCAATTCTTTAGTAGACATATTTTCTCACCTGCTTCTCATTCTCTCTTTTTTCTGTATGTTCTAAGTGGCATTAACTCCCAACACTGGAAGTGTAGCAACCAACACTAGTCGTTTAGCCTGTGCGTGAGTGCCCGGTCGCTTCAGTCACGTCCGGCTCTTGTGATCCTATGGGCTGTAGCCCACCAGACTCTTCTGTCCATGGGCTTCATCAGGCAAGAGTGCTGGAGTGGGTTGCCATGCCTTCCTCCGCAGTCTTCCTGACCCAGAGGTCGATCCTGAATCTCCTGCCTTGAAGCTGGTTTATTTACTGACTGAGCCACCAGGGAAGCCCAGAAGTTTAGTTTATACCAAGACAAATGATTTGACTGAATCTTGAAACATTATTGTCTGTTTCAAACAAAGAGGTTTTCTATGTTTAGGTTGATTGTGACCAGCAATTACTTGGTATATTTTTATAATATAATAAACAAGTTGTCCTCCTTATAAACTAATAAATTATTTTGGAGGAATTGCTGAAATAATACATTTCTATACATTCTAATAACTGGTTTTATAATTCACACAGGCTGTGGGCATACCAGAACAGAGAGACAACCTGTGGGATCATGATGTTTCTGATTGACTAGGATAAGGGTATGGAATGTGAGTAACATCTGCGTGAGGAAGTTTCCAGCAATTTATCATAGACTATTCAGTTCAGTTCAGTCACTCGGTCATGTCCGACTCTTTGCGACCCCATGAATCACAGCACGCCAGGCCTCCCTGTCCATCACCAACTCCCAGAGTTCACTCAGACTCACGTCCATCCAGTCGGTGATGCCACCCAGCCATTTCATCCTCTGTCGTCCCCTTCTCCTCCTGCCCCCAATCCCTCCCAGCATCAGAGTCTTTTCCAATGAGTCAACTCTTCACATGAGGTGGCCAAAGTACTGGAGTTTCAGCTTTAGCATCATTCCTTCCAAAGAAATCCCAGGGCTCATCTCCTTCAGAATGGACTGGCTGGATCTCCTTGCAGTCCAAGGGACTCTCAAGAGTCTTCTCCAACACCACAGTTCAAAAGCATCAATTCTTTGGCACTCAGTCTTCTTCACAGTCCAACTCTCACATCCATACATGACCACAGGAAAAACCATAGCCTTGACTAGACGGACCTTAGTTGGCAAAGTAATGTCTCTGCTTTTGAATATGCTATCTAGGTTGGACATAACTTTTCTTTCAAGGAGCAAGCGTCTTTTAATTTCATGGCTGCAGTCACCATCTGCAGTGATTTTGGAGCCCAAAAAAATAGTCTGTCACTGTTTCCACTGTTTCCCCATCTATTTCCCATGAAATGATGGGACCGGATGCCATGATCTTCGTTTTCTGAATGTTGAGCTTTAAGACAACTTTTTCACTCTCCTCTTTCACTTTCATCAAGAGGCTTTTGAGTTGCTCTTCACTTTCTGCCATAAGGGTGGTGTCATCACATATCTGAGGTTATTGAT